>CM051264.1:70124186-70329186 GCA_027921565.1 Artemia sinica
TTAGGCGCCTGAGAAAATTTGGCTGATTTTCGAAAAAAGGGGGAAAGACCCCCTAAAAGCTATAGAACCTTAATGAAAATCACACCATCATATTCCGCGCATCAGAGAACCCTACTGTAGAGGTTTCAAGCTCCCATCTACAAAAATGTGGAATTTTGCATTTTTTGCCAGAAGAAAGATCACGGGTGCGTGTTTATTTGTTTTTTTTTTTTTTTTTTTTCCCAGGGGTGATCGTATCGAACCAGTTGTCCTAGGATATCGTGGAAGGGCTCATTGGAATGGAAATTGAAAGTTCTAGTGCCCTTTTTAAGTGACCAAGAAAAATGGAGGGCAACTAGGCCCCCTCCCACGCTCATTTTTTTCCCAAAGTCACCTGATCAAAATTTTGAGATAGCCATTTTGTTCAGCAGTTCGAAAATATTATAAGTATGTCTTTTAGGATGACTTAATCCCCCGAAGTTCCCGGGGGAGAGCTGAAAGTTATGAACTTTACCCAATGTTAACATATAGCATTGGTTATTTGGAAGTACACAGACGTTTTCAGGAGAGATTTTTCCTGGTACTGGGGGGGGGGGGGTGGGTTGGTCAGGGGTTACGTTGGAGGATCTTTCCATGAAGGAAGTTTTCATGGGGGAAGGGACATTGCTATGAAGGGGACGCCGGACTTCCCAGCATTATTTAAAAAAGATCATAAATTTAATATAAAAAAACAAGTATTTCAACTGCAACAGCAGCAACATCGAAACTTTAAACGAACAGAAAATATTACATGTATAATTGGGTTCACCCCGTAGTCAATGCCTCGCTCTTTAAGCCAAAGATTTTTTAGTACTTTCATAAGAGCTATTTATTCTAATTAACGGCCTTTGTGATTAAGCGGTCATTTCTAAAGAATTGGAACAAAATTTGAACTTTCGCTTAAAGAGCAAGGTACTGACTAGGGGGCGAACCCCCTAATAAACGTATTAAAAATATATGAATATAGAAGTTCGTTACGTAAGTTAATTCGTAAGTTACGTATATTTATTACTAATAAAAACGTTCGTAAATAAAATTAAACAAGTTTCGAGAAAGCCATTTAACTAAATAAAAGTAAATTAATATGAAAATTTTGTTTTAATTATTCATGTACGGTGAGCCAAGATCAAAACCTGCATTTATTCAAAACGTTCACAAATTAAAAAAAAAAACAAGTTTTTTAAACTGAAAGTAAGGAGTGACATTAAAACTTAAAACGAACAGAAATTATTCTGTATATGAAAGAGACTGTCCCCTCCTCAACGCCTCGCTCTTTACGCTAAAGTTTGACTCTGTCTCACAACTTTATTTTTTTAAACAATAAAAAACTTTAGCGTAAAGAGCGAGGCGTTGAGGAGGGGACAGTCTCTTTCATATACAGAATAATTTCTGTTCGTTTTAAGTTTTAATGTCGCTCCTTACTTTCAGTTTAAAAAACTTGTTTTTTTTTTAATTAAGGAGAAAGATCGCCTGTTCACATAATGTATTCCAATACGCAAATTCGTGGCCAATTTCAAAAATAAAGAACGTGTGCTGTTAAACAGCAGAAAATGACCAAAAAAAAATAAATCAGCATATAGCCTTAGAAAGTGTTGTTTTCTTGTATGTTCTGGTAAAACAGAAATCAGAACCTAGTTCAGCAAAGCTCTTTTCTTTGAAAAATACTTTTAAGGAATGCTTCTTGAAAAGAGCTTGGCTAGACTAGGCCTAGTCTTGATGTTACTAGGATTTTTGGCATTCCAGGATCTTCTAACCATGAAGCAGTGTAAAGGTAAACATTAATGATTCTAAAAGAAAGTATCAATATATAGGCTACCCTATTGGTAGTTTTGCAGACCTAATGACTTCCACTGATAGCCTACCTTATGTAGGCTAAGATAAGACACCTAGTAGGCTGTGTGATTTGCTTGAATATTTTGATATAAATCTACCTCATAGTTACTATATAATAGTAGCATATACCTTTTATTCTTTTTTTATATTAGAAATACAAATTAGCCTACTTGGGTGAGCACTGTTTGACTAGGCCTATTAAAGTCATTGGTTCTTTATACTCTAAGCAATAAATATTGTCATTTACTCTTATATACAAAGCACTATAAAATCAAAGCAATAGGCAATAGCCTATTGTGTTTCCTTTAAACATGGAGAATGATATAAAGTCTTCTCTATGACTTTTTAAACATCAAATTATTATAGAGAAACATGAATAAAGTTATACAGAATGCTTTTTGGTTTTCTTATTTAATATATGATCCACTAAAATGTCATACAAAAGAAATTACATTACCCCACTGATACATAGAGAAAACAACAAAGTCATACAGATGGCTTTTCATAGTTCCAATTGCAGTTCAGGCAACTTGGTGGTCACATATCAATCCTAAAACTTAGTCAACCTTGAGAATTTATGTGGCCAGGAAAATTAGGCTTAGGATGCTTCTTCATCAGCAAGTTCCATAGACATTGTCTGTTGTGAGTCAGCCCAAAAATCTTAGTCATCTCTATTGTAATTCAAGTAGACTTTCCAAGTAGGCCTGTCCGCCTAGAGTCTAAGGCATTTTGACCAAGTTTTAGGATTAACATGACCACTAAGTCACCTGGACTTGCAGTCCTCAGTCAGAAAACCCAATCTATAAGCCAAGACAGTTACACTAAAACAGAATTAATTGAAAATTGGTTGACTGAAAAGTTGCCTGGCCTTGTGTGCAAACAAGTGGCATAGGGTCTACCTGCCTAAAGTCTTAGACAGGCAACCCAGTTTATAAGCTCAGACAGTTACACTAAAACAAAATTCATTCAAAATTAGTTGACCCAACAAGTTGCCTAGATTTGCAGGTGAACAAGTGACATAAGGTCTGCCTGCCTATAGTCTCAGGCAAGGGCAGCTGAGTTTTAGGACTAACATATGAACATCAAATACTCACAGGCAGACCAGCAACAATAATAATAATCGATTGAATTTTCAGAACATATATCCTATAGGCCTTCAAAAAATTATGGGTATTTATTAGTGAAAAGGATGTCACACTGTTATACTAAAGCAATGCAGGAAAAAAAGGTACTGTTCTAATATCTGGGGAACATGCGAGAAGTGAAGTTTGATTAATGCTAGTGAAATAAAACAAAATAGGATAAAAATATAATAGTTTAGAAACAAATTTTGGCTGTATATTTGCACATTAGGAGGGTGGGGGTAAAGCATAGCATATAATCAATACATAACTTAAACTAACCTAGGTACCTTTTTTCCTCCTAAACCCCAAAAAACTAAAGCTTGAATATAGTTCCTGGAGTGAGAAACCCCTTGTTTATAGAGCATAAGATAGGAAATTACTGGGTAATGTTATCTGTTCTTGGCTTTTCTCAAGTTGCATTCTTGCATGTTGCCCATATATTAGAACAGTACCAAAAAAAATTTAGTGGAACGAAACAGGAATTATATTAAGAACAAAATTAGAGAGTCATGGCTTCTCTGAATGACAAATGTTGATTAAATAAATCAATACTATTAGATCATTATCTGTCATTGTTATTATGTAATATATATTATTGTATTATGAATCATATACAATATATTATTGTATTGTTTGTACTTGCCATTGTACACTGTTTATTCTAATTCAGCATTAGGCCACATAATTTTGGGGTGCCAATTATGTGAGGGGGGAGCAGTTGCCTCAGTTAGACTTTGAAAAATACCTTCTTATTTCTATTTTGCTACTTTTTATTTTATCATGGCTAACTGGTTATTTTTGCCCCATTTACATTTTGAGGATTGGAATCACTGACATAATTACCAGATACAGATCATCAGCACAACTGGGTTATATTTTGTTTAGTGATGAGCCTGAATAAAAGACTCTTGCTTAGTTACTTCATAATAAATAAATTATTATGGTTATTAGACTTTGAAGTTGATACCACGAGCCTATGCTTTACTCCCCCCCCCCTCTAATATGGAAATATATAGCCTAAGTCAGCTTCAATCATTAGTCAGCTACATATGACCTATTTTTCTCCTTAGCCAGTTATTTAAAGAAGCAAATTTTTGAGCATAGGGTTACTAGGTTTCTATGGGCTGTTCTGAGTCTTCTAGCCCCTTCATGGCTCAAAATTAATTGTCCCTGTAAAGTGATTATTTAATTATAAAAGAGCATGAAAAATACTCATTATTTTGAATTGTGCTGAAACGCTAAATTTTGTTGAAAACTGCAGTCTAGGCTATATACCAAAAATATGGTGTTGATTTATAATTCAGGGTATATTTTTCACCATTATGGAGGGAGGGAGGGGGGGAGTCTTTATAAATTTAGCTATATATGGATTTGCAATGGAGTTCTGACTATACGTGTGTCTTATTTTTTAGGCCAGACCATCTTAATATTAAATTATGCTAATCAGAAAACTTTGAATATAGCTTTGAACTTAGAAGCTTAATTTTTTTTATAATGCCCTTTGCCTATCACATTTAAAACAGTTGAAATGGGTGACTTTGATATTGATTGTTTTTTTTGTGCTCTTTTGGATTCTTAAAAAGATATCTTGTATTAAAAACAGGTACTATCAAGGTACTATCAGTTAAATATTATAGCTCCCTATGCCCCCCCCTCTTCTATACTATCTTGATAGGATACTGTCTGTGCTTTAAATAACAAAAATATTTAACTTATTGGCACCCCTTCTTTAAAAAAAATCGAGGTATTATGATTTAAATATTATAGCCCACTACTCCCCCCCCCTCTCTGGATACCACCTTGATAAAATACCGTCTCTGCTTTAAATTAGAAAAAAAAAATGGGGATCCCTGCTTTCAATAAAAAAATTTCGAGATATTATCATTTAAATGTAATACTTCCCTCCCCCCCCCCTCTGGATACCACATTCATAGGATTTTGTCTCAGCTTTCATTAGAAAAATAAGTTACTTAATAATTAACTAGGTCACTATATGGTTCAAACAAACATGCAAAATAACGTTAAAAAGCTTTGTGTTCCTTGAAAAAAATTGAGGGTATGAGTAAGGGGGTAAAAAGACAACAACAAAAATGTCAAAATTACTCAGATATACCTCAAATTATTGGAAAACTGAGTCATAGATTTGCCGTGGCATTCAATAAGATCCAAAGAATACAATTAAAAGGGAGCACACACAAAAACCAAATTAGGCCAGTAGCCTATGAGAAGTCGCAAAATACCCAAGACAATGAACAAGTCCTAATGGGGGGCCTTGGGTCTATCAAAATATTTCAATGGTTTCCTAGGGAATTTGATATCATTTTCTTCTGTCTCCATTTTAAATGAAAAAAATAATTAACCTTTTGGCATCCCCGCTTTCAATAAAAAAATGAGGCATTATCATTTAAAAATGATAGCCCCCTATCCCCCCTCCTATATTCAATAATTTACAATTTATTTTTGAATCATATTTTTTAGGTAACTTCCAGTTCAATCTTTAATTCCCAAACCTTGTACATAGCTTAGTCTATAGCTAAATTTGTGACAATAGAAGGTTTTTTTTGGGATTCAACTTGAAAATAAAATTCTTGACTACAAACGATGTAAGAAATAGCGATTGGGAAACTGCATTCGAAATGATTTGAACTCATTTCATAAAGACGATCCTGTTTTTTGTCAACATATGAAGAACTGTGTATATTGCAGCATTGGCAATTGCATCTGTCTCTTTTTATGCAAAGTAACAAAAGAGACGAAAATTAATGAACAAGAGAGTAGTGAAGAATTATGGTATGCCAAGTAATATTTGGCAGGGAAAGTCACTGGTGATAAATCGCTAGGGGTGGCACCGTGATTGCGTGGTTTTCGGGGATTCGGGGAACCAAATTTTTTTCGGGGTGACGCATAGATTTTCGGGGAAATACCCGAAAATTCGGGGATAGTACAAGCCCTGCTTGATTTCTAATCAGGAAAATCGAAATACTAAACCAAACAAGAAGGAAAAGCTCCGAATTTGCGGTTGACGCAATAAAGAATTGCCGCAAAATTAATTTGAAATCGACCGAACGCCGCCGCCTCTGTCGGCGGCGGCGTGCCAGCAGCGCGCCGTTGGCATTACGACACTTCGGTGGCGCCAAGCCTCTCGTCGGCGGCGTTTGGTCGATCCGCCGGCACGGCGTCGGGGTCTAGCTGGAACAAGTATCCTGAAATGGTATCTTGCATACCATCTAGCGCTTATATTTTCTGACACATCAGAATAGTTACTTTCTGAACTTGAGGTCATATTTTTTCACAAAATGTATTTTCACTAATATATATATAACAATCAACAGATTTTGTAAATTTGAATTTTCACAAATGAAAAACAGTGTCGGATTCGTAGGAAATAGTTTTCGCTAATATTATTCAGCTCCGAAGCTTATCGTTGTTTTATTATTGACAACACTGTTTTGCGAATTTATTCAAACTAAAAATGCTAATAGCAGCTAAACAAAAACTCGTAGGAAACCCGGATTTTCAGGTATGAATAGACCTAAAATAGATTAAGAGGGCTAAATGTGTTTTCATTTTGGTGTCCTTGGTACTTTAAGAAGTGAATTTGGGCGATCTTTTTGCAAATAAATAAAAACAACAAGTTTCTTTTTAATTAAAAGTAAGGAGCGACATTAAAACTTAAAACGCACAGAATTTATTTTGTATATGAAAGGAGCTGTCCCCTCCTCAACGCCTTGCTCTTTACGCTAAAGTTTTTTATTGTTTTAAAAAATAGTGTTGTGAAAAAGAGTCTAACTTTAGCGTAAAGAGCGAGGCGCTGAGGAGGGGACGTCCCCTTTCATATACGGAATAATTTCTGTTCGTTTTAAGTTTTAATGTTGCTCCTTACTTTCAGTTAAAAAAACTTGTTTTCTTATTTAATTTTTGAACGTTTCTGAATTAATGGAGGTTTTGATTTGGGCTCGCCGTACATGAATAATTAAAACGAAATTTGCATGTTAATTTTACTTTTGTTTGGTTAAATGGTTTTCTCGACAGTTGTCCAATTTTATATACGAACGTTTTTTACTAGTAATAAATATACGTAACTTACGCATCAACTTACGTAACGAATTTCTATATTCATATATTTTTAATTAGTATATTGGGGAGTTCACCTTCTAGTAAATACCTCGCTCTTTACGCTAAAGTTCGAATTTTGTTCCAATTCTTTAAATATAACCCTTTAATCACAAAGGCCGTTAATTAGAATAAATAGCTTTTATGAAAGTACTAAAAATTTTTTGGCTTGAAGAGCGAGGTATTGACTAGGGGACGAACCCAATCATATACTTAATAATTTCAGTTCGTTTTATGTTTTGATGTTGCTCCTTACTTTCAGTTGAAAATCCTGTTTTTTTAATATCTAATTTCTGATCGTTTTTAAATAATGCCGGGAAATCCGGCACCCCCTTCATAGCAATATCCCTTCCCCCATGAAAACTTCCTCCATGGAAAGATCCTCCCACATAACCCACGACCCATCCCCCCATTAACAGAAAAAATCCCCAATGAAAACGTCTGTATACTTCCCAATAACCAATACTATATGAAAACATTGGGTAAAGTTCATAACTTTCAGCCCTCCCCCCGGGGACTTTGGGGGATTAAATCATCCTAAAAGACAGAGGTATTATATTTTCGACCATTTTGAACAAAATGGCTTTCTCAAAATTTTGATCAGGTAACTTTGGCAAAAAATGAGCGTGGGAGGGGCCTAGTTGTCCTCCTTTTTATTTGGTTGCTCAAAAAGGGCACTAGAACTTTTAATTCTGTTCGAATGAGCCCTATCGCGATATTCTTGGGCCACTGGGTCGATACGATCACCACTGGAAAAAAACAACAAAAAAACACGCATCCAGGATGTTTCTTCTGGCAAAAAATACAATATTCCACATTTTTGCAGATAGGAGCTTGAAACCTCTAGAGTAGGGTTCTCTGATATGCTGAATATGATGGTTTGATTTTCATTGAGTTCTATAACTTTTACTGGGTGTTTCCCCCTTTTTTCGAAAATCATGCAAATTTTCTCAGGCGCGTAACTTTTTATGGGTAGGACTAAACTTGATGAAACTTATATATTTGAAATCAGGATTAAAATATAATTCTTTTGATGTACCTATTGCTATCAAGATTCCGTTTTTTAGAGTTTCGGTTACTAATCAGCCGGATCGCTCCTTACTTACAGTTCGTTACCACGAACTGTTTGATAACAAAAGGGTTGGCTGTGATTACATATCATTTTCCATCCATTCATTGAGATTGCTTATAGAGAAAGTACTTTTGTTTTTCCTGATATTGGTTTCTATAATGATAGTCTAAGACCACGACAATTGGGTCATGGAATGGACTGTTACATGGGTCGTCCCTCTATTTCGGGCTACAGCCTGACAATTGAATTGCTAAGTTGTTTTCCTCTGCACTACCCTTGGCAAAAAAATATATTGTTCCGGTTGCCGCGGATTTTGCCTCCTCTATACTACATGATTGGGGCTCTGGGAAGAATTTTAAAGAAAGTGTTTCACAAAGTCTCAGGTTTAGCGCGTACCCCTATGCGAGCTATTAAAATCACGTCTTTTGGAAAAGGTTCAAAAAGGACGAGAAACATCTTATCTCTCATCAGTGTCTCCTCAGGTCAGAAGCGAAAAACATAGCATTTGTGAAAGAAGAAAAAGAAACCAAGAGTAAAAATTGTTAGATCGAAAAAGGATTTCTTTTCCTGGAAATGGCAAATATACCACACAAATAGTCTCATCCCTCAGTCACCACATCATTGAACCTTTTCAATTCAGAAAATGTTTCTGTGAGTGTAAAACATGGTTACTATGAACAATTTTACCCGCAAAAACCGCTCTCTGAAAACTTTCATTTTCAAATTTATTCCAGTGAACACTATTTCAAAGATTTGGCTTCCACATTTATAGATTTCCATGCCCTTGTCAAAAAACCTATCATTGAAGAACCAAGTGCTACCGAGGGGCTATAATTGTGTACTAAAAATTTTTTTTAGACAATTTTCTTAAGATATTTTTATACACAAATGGAACGTTGGTGAGCAGAGGCAATAATCTATCCAACTAGGCAAGTTACATACAATCATGCTGATGACTCCAGAATCCAACAGTTCGTGGTAACGAACTGTAACTAAGGAGCGACCCGGCTCTTAGTAACAAAAACTCTAAAAACCAGAGTTTTGATACCAATAGATACAGCAATGGAATCAAATTTTTATGCTGATTTAAAATATATAAGTTTTATTAAGTTTAGTCTTACCCATCAAAAGTTACGCGCCTGAGATAATTTGCCTTATTTTCAATAAAAGAAGGAAACAACCCCTAAAACTCATAGAACTTTAATGAAAATCTTACCATCAGATTCAGCGTATCAGAGAAACCCTACTATAGAATTTTCAAGCTCCTATCTGCAAAAATGTGGAATTTTGTATTTTTTGCCAGAAGAAAGATCACGGATGCGTCTTTATTTGTTTTTTTTATTTCCCCAGGGGGAATTGTATCGATCCAGTAGTCCTAGAATATCGTAAGAGAGCTCATCTGAACGGAAATTAAAAGTTCTAGTGCCCTTTCTAAGTGACCAAAAAAATTAGAGGGCAACTTGGCCCCCTCCCACGCTCAATTTTTCCCGGAGTCACTCAATCAAAATTTTGAGATAACCATTTTGTTCAGCATAGTCGAGGATGACTTAATCCTCAGCAATTCCTGAGGAAGGGCTGCAAGTTATGAACTTTGCCCATTGTTTACTTATAGTATTGGTTAATGGAAAGTATACAGGCGTTTCAAGAAGAATTTTTTTGGTGGGGGAAGGTTCGGAGGAGGGGATTATATGGGATAATCTTTCCATGGAGGATAGTTCCATGCCCTCCTCAACGCCTCGCTCTTTACGCTAAAGTTTTTATTGTTTAAAAAAAAGAGTTGTGAGAAAGTCAAACTTTAGCGTAAAGAGCGAGGCGTTGAGGAGGGCACAGCCCCTTTTATATACGGAAGCGGGCGTTTGGGGGGCGGCAGCCCCCCCAACTGTACCTCCTAAGCCCTGTATGTTTTAAGGTTCGAACTTGTGACTCAGCCTCTTTAACTCTTTAGAAAACGTAGTTTTTTTCAAATAATTCTAAGAAAAATACTAATAAGCAACATGTATCCAGAGTGGTTAATTAACCAGACTTTTCAAAAAGAAGAAAAATATCTCTAGAGATTTCTAAGGAAGTCTTGGATACAACTCGGGAGAAGGATGTTTTTTGTTCCTTACCATATGTACCAGGGCTAAGTAAAAAACATAAAAGAATTTTACAAGGTAATGGTCTAAAAGTAGCTTTAAAGAGTAATAACACTTTGGGCAGTTTTCTAAATTCTGAGAAGGATCTAACTTCATTGGGGCAACAAAGAAGGTCTTTCACATCCCCTGTACTTGCGGAAGCTCATATGTGATACGAACTAACCAGAATTTGGGAATGAGATTATTAAATCACAAGGATTCTATTTCTTTGGCTTTAAAGCAAGATTCTAAGTCTGAAGATTTTACTTCAGCCTTTTAAGAACATATTTTCAATTTTCCAGACCATTTTATTTTGTTCGACAATGTTTCTTTGATTTCTAGGGATCGGGGTTTAAAGCAAAATTTTCGTGAAACTCATGAAATAAATAAAATCTTATTCAAGAATATTGCTTTGAATCGTGACACATGTGAATTTGGGCTGAATTCTATCTACGATAATTTATTAAAATCTGACAGAGTAAATTTCAATTCACCCAATGTAGTTGACCTCTGTCCAAGCGTTATATCGTTGAATGCTAATGAACAGAATCCAAGTAGGTCAAATAGGCTAGCTTCCCCCTTTGCTTTGAAAAGAATTAGAGAATTAAACAATATGTAGTTTGATTTGATTTTTTATATAAACTTTTTTTTAAATTGTTTTAGTTTATTTTTACTACTGATGACGGTCACTACATATTTGACCGAAATCTGGTATTTTTGTGAATTTCTATCACTGTTTGGGAAACACTGTCGACTAAAAGGATTTATCCCAATTTTAAATTTTATTTTTCGTCATGGAAAGGTAGTGTGGTCTCTGAAATTATCTATAAACCCTGAAATATTTAACATTCTTCAATGGTTGCCTCCCAATGTTAAGATGGATATAAAGTTACAACTTGCACCGTCCAATTTCATTTTGTGAAAAGTACTTGCCACTGCACCTGATGTAACAGTCTCTCTCATATCGGAAATACTTCAGGTACAAAACAACAGGTTATGAGTTCTGATGCTTTGGCAATTGAAAAATTAAGAGCTAATGGAAATAATATCAAACTGCCCGTTCCACATTCAATCACGAATCAACGACACATTGATTCGGGTTTACGTATCTACACCGACTCTTCATTTATCAATGGCGAAATTCATTCAAAACGTGCTCTGGCTTTTGTAAAAAGTGCTAGTGCAATTGGATCATGGACGCATTTCCCACACAAATTTGAAATTTTTGGACTTTCTTTTCTTGTATGTAAAGTAAATGGAATTCCGCTCTACAGTTTGTCCTTTGATAAATCCTATATGACCCTATATGAATTGACAATGCCATCCCTAGATCGAGATTCACAACTATTTGAAAATGGTATAACCGATGCAATGTTTGCAAAAACTCATGGTATCATTGTATTGGATTTTTCTGGTTCTCAAGATATGAGTATTGCCGGAACGGGTACTGTACGTTTAGAGTGTACTTTTACCAAACTGTAGGTGGAGAGTACGGCATTAATCTCGCTAAATCAATTTGAAATCTATTGGGAAACTACCTTCAATAGCAATGTTCTCTAAGACTTGGCACAATGAAGACAAATGAAATAATCAGTGTATTCAATTTGGATCTTTATATGTCCAAATACAAATCCTATTGCATACCCTCGAATTTTTTCAATAGTATTCAAAGTATTAACAATACCCTTATCATTGTCAACAGTAGTCCATCAACAGTAAAGATGGGTCATTAGTAGTGTGTTATTAATTACCACGGAAGCTACAAGCCTGGGGCATGATTATGTATGCAGTTTCAATGGTACATGCCATACCAAGGGCAGGTATCTATTACTACAGACGGTACAGGCCTTACCAGACAGGTTTCTGTGTCAACACCCATTTCCTGGGCCAATCATAGAGAATGAATACGGACGGTATTTAATGTTTCTGAGGCAACATCCATTTTCTGGACCAAGGTTTTTTTTTATTATGAAATAATGTTTCTACTGGCGAAACAGCCAGGTCGGACATGTTTATCAGTCTAAACTTGTCAAAGATATTAATAATCTTTAGCTTAAAGGCATCTTACATCTCATCAGGTTTGGTTAAGCATGCATCATGGATAATTACAGAACGATGAATGGTATGGTATAGTCATAATTCTTTCAACTTGAAAAATATATCATTTCCGTAAAAGCTAACTCAATTTACAAAAAAGGTATTCCAGTGGTTAAGAATGCATCATGGGTGATTACAAAACGATGAATGGTATGGTACAGTCATAATTGTTTCAACTTGAAAGTTATATCATTTGCGTAAAAGCTAACTCAGTTTGTGAAAAAGGTATAGCATTTGCATAACTCTGATCTGAATGATCTTAATTGGTGATTGAATAATAGGGGTGAAACAGAGCTCGAGATTTATTTTAATTGTATTTTATGAAAGTAGTAAAAAGGGTTAAACTGCATACCAGTTAAGGTAAGCCCGAAGGGGGTGGTAACTCTTAGGCAATTTATTATAAATTTGGAATAACATCGCTGGCATCAATCTATCGAAATGGTTAACGATGACAAGGTGATCACGGAACGTGTCTTAGCTTTACTTCTTGGCTGTGTTCTGTATAATACACAAATACCAGTTGAGCAGTGTTGCCGTTGTAAAATGTGGTTTAATATTTGGGCATGCTAAAATGTTGAAACTAATAGAGTCATAGGCCCCAAGATGACCTTATGCCTTGACCTAGATTTACTTTTCGGGTGTGTTCTGAACAATACACAAGTACCGTTTGAGGAGTGTTGTCAATATAAAATATACTTTAAAATTGTATTATACTAAAAAGTTGATACTAATAAAGATGTAGATGCCAAGAAGAGAATTTTAATATAGAAATTAAGAACAATCCTTTGAAATCCTTAGAAATCAACTAGTGAGATGATTATGGGTTTGAACCATCAAGGACCACAACCACCAATAACCCTAACCACCAAGGACTTCAACCTCCAAGGGTCCCCTATCCCCAACCTCCAAGGGTCCTCCTCCCTCCGAATTTTTTGGAACCTCTCCCCCCCCTTTTTTACACTTTTTTTACTTTTTTTAACATGGTAATTTTTTCAAATTTTTCTTACATGTCTTAGAATGACATGAACCACATGTAAAACATAAAAAATTCATATTTAATATTTTACGAATTCGAAATGAGAATTATATAGATATTTTAGTCGTGGCTTTTACTATTAGAAAAATGATGTTTGTAGTAGGACTTTTGTTTTGGACTGATTTCTTGGGGACTTCGATATTATTCAACTTTTTTTCTTTTTTTTTTTTACTCAACACACTCAAATTTCTCTAAGAAGTAACAAGTATTTTCTAAGCAGTAACAAATTTATTCTAATAGCACCAGGTTTTCCGTCAAAGATAACAAATTTCTCATAGAATTAACAATTTTTCGTCACTAATAACAAGTTATCTGTTAGAAGTTACAAGTTTTCTGTATAAGATACCTTATTTTTCTTACAAGTAACAATTTTTTCGTAATGATAAAAAGTTTTCTGTCAGAAGTAGTAAGTTTTCCTTATCACTAACCAATTTTTTCCATCGAAAGTAACAACTTATTCCATAATACTAATAAACTTTTACTTAACACACCTAAATTTCCCTTAGAAGTAACAGTTTTTCTTAGCAGTAAGAAATTTCTTCTAATAGCACGAAGTTTGCCATCAAAGATAACAAATTTCTATTAAAAGTGACAATTTTTGTCAATGATAACAAATTTTCTGGTAGAAGTAGAAGGTTTTCTCTTAAAGATACCAAATTTTTCATAGAAGTAACAATTTTTTCATTTATGATAACAAGTTTTCTGTTAGAAGTAGCAAGTTTTGCTTAACACTAACCAATTTTCTCATCGGAGTAACAACTTTTTCCTTAATACTACAAAACTTTTACTTAACACACTCAAATTTCTCTTGGAAGTAATAGGTATTTTCTTCACAATAACAAATTTCTTCTAATAACACCAAGTTTTCCGTCAAAGATAACAAATTTCTCATAGAAGTAACAATTTTTCTTCACTGATAACAATTTACCAGTTAGAAGTAACAAGTTTTCTGTCAACGATACCTTATTTTTCTTACAAGTTACAATTTTTTCATTATAATAACAAGTTTCTGTCAGAAGTAGCAGGTTTTCCTTATCACTAACCAATATTTTCCATCGATGTAACGACTTATTCCTTAATACTAATAAACTTTTACTTAACACACTTAAATTTCCCTTAGAAGTAACAGTTCTTTTTTGTTTTTTTTTAGCAGTAACAAATTTCTTCTAATAGAACCAAGTTCTCTATCAAATATAACAAATTTCTCTTAAAAGTTACAATTTTTATCAATGATAACAACTTTTCCAACTTTTCTGTTAGAAGTAGACGATTTTCTATCAAAGATACCAAATTTTTCATAGAAGTAACAATTGTTTTCAATTATGATAACAAGTTTTCAATTCTGTATCAACATCTATTGTCAGATACATGGGATAACATTGACAAACCCTAAGTGTCAGGGTGATGAAATTTTGTATCAACATCTATTGTCAGATACATGGGATAATATTGATAAAATCTAACTATCAGATTGAATAAATTCTTTATCAACATCCTTTGTCGGATATGTTGGATAACATTGTCAAAATCTATGTATTAGAGTGAATCAATTCATTATCAACTTCCTTTGTGTGATACATCAGATAACATTTACAAAATCTAAGTATCAGATTGAATAAATTCTTTACAAATGTTCTTTGACAGATACGTTTGATAAAACTACCCAAATCTAAGTATCCTAGTGAATAAATTCTTTATCAATTTATTTTGTCGGATTCTTCAGATAACATTAACGAAATCTAAGTATCAGAGTGAATAAATTCTTTATAAACTTCTTTCGTCGGATACATCAGATAACACTCACAAAATCTAAGTGTCAGAGTGAATAAATTCTTCATCATTCTACTTTTTTAGATACGTCTGATAAAATTGAGAAAATCTATGCATCAGAGTGAATAAATTCCTTATCAATGTCTTTTGACAGATACTTTTGATAACACTGATAAAATTTAAGTATCAGAGTGAACAAGTTCTTTATTAACATTCTGTATCGAAATCATTTGTCGAATAAGTCGGATAACACTGAAATAACCTAACCTATGTATTAGAATGAATAAATTCCTTATCAACATCTTTTGTCACATAGGTCGGGATAAAATTTATAAAGTCTAAGTATCAGAGCGAATAGATTCTTTATCAACATCCTTTGCCGGAACTGTCAGTTAACCTTATCAAAACAAAAGTGTTAGATTGATTAAATTCTGTATCAACATCTATTGTCAGTTACATGGGATAACATTGACAAAGATATACGTATCAGAGGGAATAATTTTTTTTCAATCAACATCTTTGTCACATAAATCAGATAAAATTGACAAAATCTAAGTAGCAGAATGAACAAATTCTTTATCAACATTTTTATCGGATACGTCAGATAACCTTGTCTAAAAAAAAGTATCAGAGTGAATGAATTTTTCATCAACTTCTTTTGTCTGATACATCAGATGACATTCACAAAATCTTAGTATCAGAGCGAATAAATTATCTATAAACATACTTTGCCGGATATGTAGGTTAACATTATCAAAACCTAAGTGTCAGAGTGATGAAATTCTGTATCAAAATCTATTGTCAGATACATGGAATAACATTGATAAAATCTACCTATCAGAGTGAATAAATTCTTAATCAATGTCTTTTGACAGATACTTTTGATAACACTGACAAAATTTAAGTATCAAAATGAACAAACTCTTTGTTAATAATCTGTATCGATATCATTTGTCGGATATGTCGGATAACATTGATAAAATTTATTTATTATAATGAATAAATTCTTTATCATCATCCTTTGTTGGATAAGTCGGATAAAATTAAGAAATTCGAAGTATCAGAGTTAATAAATTCTTTGTAAATGTCTTTTGACAGTTACGTTTGATAACACTGACCAAATCTAAGTATCATAGTGAATAAATTCCTTATCAACTTCTTTTGTCGGATACATCAGATAACATTCACGAAATCTAAGTATCAGATGGAATAAATTCTTTATCATCGTCCTTTGTCAGATATGCCTGATAAAATTGAGAAAATCTAAGAATTAGAGTGAATAAATTCTGTATAAACATCTTTTGACAGATACTTTTGGTAACACCGATAAAATATAAGTTTCAGAGTGAACAAAATCTATATCAACATTCTTTATCAATATCATTTGTCGGATGCGTCGGATAACATTGACAAAATCTATGTATTAGAATGAATAAATTCTTTGTCAACATCTTTTGTTGGATATGTCGGTATAAAATTGATAAAATCTAAGTGTCAGAGCGTATAGATTCTTTATCAAAATCCTTTGCCAGAAATGTCAGCTAACATTATCAAAACATAAGTGTCAGAGTGAATAAATTCTTTATTGACATCTTTTGTCAGATACATCAAATAGAATTGGCAAAATCTAAGTATCAGATTGAATAAATTCTTTATCAACATCCTTTCTCGGATACATTGGATAACATTAACAAAATCTAAGCATTAGAGTGAATAATTTTTATCGTCATCTTAATTGTCAAATACATCGCATAAAATTTGTAAAATATAAGCATCAGGTCAAATAAATTCTTATCGACATCCTTTGTTGGATACGTTGGATAACATTGACAAAATCTAAGTATCAGAGTGTATTAGAGTGATTAAATTCTTTATCCACATCTATTGACGAACACATAGGATAATATTGAGAAATTCTAAGTATCAGAATGAATAAAAGCCTTATCAACATATTTTGTCAGATATGTCAGATAAAATTGACAAAATCTAAGTATCAGAGCGAATAAATTGTTTATCATCATCATATGCCGGATACATTAGTTATCCGGTTAAAATTGACAAAATCTAAGTATCAGAATGAATAAAAGCCTTATCAGCATATTTTGTCAGATATGTCAGATAAAATTGACAAAATCTAAGTATCAGAGTGAATAAATTCTTTATCAACTTCTTTTTTTGGATACATTGGATAACATTCACAAAATCTAAGTATCAGAGCGAATAAATCCAGTATCATCATCATTTGTCAGATACGCTTGATAAAATTGATAAAATCCAAGTATCAGGGTGAATAAATTCTTTATCGATGTCTTTTGACAGATACGTTTAATAACATTGAAAAAATCTAAGTATCAGAGTGAATAAATTCTTTATTAAAATTTTTTTTATAATTTTAACAAATTTTTTATTAACATTCTTTATCGATATCATTTTTCGGATACGTCGGATAACATTGACAAAATCTATGTATTAGAATGAATAAATTCTTTATCGACACCCTATGCAAATAAATTTTTTATCAACATCCTTTGTCGGATACGTCGGATAAAATTGACAAAATCTAATTATCAGAGTGAATAAATTCTTTATCAACATCCTATGCCGGATATGTCGGATAAAATTATCAAAATATAAGTATCAGAGTGATTTAATTCTATATCAACATCTTTTGTCGGATACATAGGATAACATTGACAAAATCTAAGTGTCAGAGTGAATTAATTCATCATCAACATCCTTTTCTGGATAAGTTTGATAACATTATCAAAATCTAAGCATCAGAGTGATTAAATTCAATATCAACATCCTTTTCTCGGATACATCGCATAAAATTGATAAAATCTAAGTGTCAGAGTGATTAAATTTTTTTTTATCAAGATCTTTTGTCAGATACATTGGATAAAATGGACAAAATCTAAGTATCAGAATGAATAAATTCGTTATCAACGTCTTTATCGGATACATAGGTTAATATTCATAAAATTTATTTTATTAATTTTGAATTTATGCATCGTTGCGTTGGATTTAGGTTAGACTGGTTATAGAAGGCAGCACACGTGCTCAGACACAGAGTCATAGTGAGAGAGACATGCAAAAACTTAGGTTAATTTAGGTTCACTTAGAGTTGTGTGCCACTCTAAGTGAACCTAAATTAACCTAACTTTTTGCATGTTTCTCTTACTATGACTGTGTGTCTGAGCGGGTGTGCTGCCATCTATAACCAGTCTAAACTAAATTTAATGCAACGATGCATAAAGTCGAAATTAATAGAACTCAGATTTTATGAATGTTGTCTGATGTATCCGATAAAGACGTTGATAACGAATTTATTCACTCTGATACTTAGATTTTGTCAATTTTATCCGATGCATCTGACAAAAGATGTTGATAAAAAATTTATTCATTCTGACACTTAGGTTTTGATAATGTTAGCTGACATTTCCGGCAAAGGATGTTGTTAGAGAACCTATTCGCTCTGATTCTTAGATTTTATCAATTTTATCCCGACCTATCCGACAAAAGATGTTGATAAATAATTTATTCATTCAAGAACATAGTTTTTGTCAATGTTGTCTGACTTATCCGACAAATGGTATCGATAAAAAATGTTAATAAAGAATTTGTTCACTCTGGTACTTAAATTTTATCAGTGTTACCAAAAATATCTGCCAAAAGACATTGATACAGAATTTATTCACTCTGATACTCAGATTTCCTCAGCTTTATCCGGCATATCTGACAAAGGACGATGATTAAGAATTTATTCACTCTGATACTTAGATTTTGTGAATGTTATCTGATGTATCCGATAAAAGAAGTTGATAAAGAATTTATTCACTGTGATACTTAGATGGTCAGAGTTACCAAACTCATCTGTCAAAAGACATTTATAAATAATTTATTAACTCTGATACTTCGAATTTCTCAATTTTATCCGACGTATCCGACAAAGGATGATGATAAAGAATTTATTAATGCTAATAAATTGATTTTGTCAATTTTATCTGACATATCCGACAAATAATATCGATAAATAATGTTAATAAAGAGTTTTTTCACTTTGATACTTAAATTTTGTTAGTATTGTCAGATGTATCTGTCAAAAGACATTGATAAAGAGTTTATTCACTCTGATACTTAGATTTAGCCAATTTTATCCAATGTATCGATGTATCTGACAAAGATTTTGATAGAAAAAATTTATTCATTCTAATAGCTAGATTTTATCAATGTTATCCCATGTATCTGACAATAGATGTCGATACAGAATTTCATCACTCTGACACTTAGGTTTTGATAATGTTAACCTACAAATCCGGCAAAGGATGTTGATAGAGAATTTAGTCACTCTGATACTTAGATTTTGTGAATTTTATCTGATGTAACAGACAAAAGAAGTTGATAAAGAATTCATTCACTCTGGTAATTAGATTTTGACAAGGTTATATGACGTATCCGAAAAAGATATTAATAAAGAATTTTTTCAATCTGATACTTAGATTGTTGCAATTTTATCCGATTTATCCGACAAAGACGCTGATTGAAAAAATTTATTCACTCTGATACTTTGTCAATATTATCCCATGTACCTGACAATAGATGTTGATACAGAATTTAATCACTCTGAAACTTAGGTTTTGATATTGTTACCGGACATTTCTGGCAAAGGATGTTGATAAAGAATCTTTTCGCTCTGATACTTAGATTTTATCAATTTTATGCCGACATATCCGGCAAGAGATTTTGATAAAGAATTTATTCATTCTAATATATAGATTTTGTTAATGTTATCCGACGTATCCAACAAATGATATCGAACAAGAATGTTAATAAGGAATTTGTTCACTCTTATACTTAAATTTTATTAGTGTTACCAAAAGTATCTCTCAGAAGACATTGATACAGAATTTATTCACTCTGATACTTAGATTTTCTCAATTTTATCAGGCATATTTGACAAAGGACGATGATAAAGAATTTATTCACTCTGATACTTAGATTTCGTGAAAGTTATCTGATGTATCCGACAAAAGATGTTCATAAAGAATTTATTCATTCTAATACATAGATTTTGTCAATGTTATGCGACGTCTCCGACAAAAGATATCGATTACGAATAACATAAAAGAAGTTGTTTACTCTGATGCTTAAATTTTTATCAGTGTTATCAGCACTATCTGTCAAAAGACATTGATAAAGAATTTATTCACTCTGATGCTTAGATTTTCTCAATTTTATCAGACATATCTGACAAAGTACGATGATAAAGAATTTATTCACTCTGATTCTTAGATTTCGTGAATTTTATTTGATATTTCCAGAAAAATAGCTTTATAAAAAATTTATTCACTATGATACTTAGATTTGGGTAGTGTTATCAAACGTATCTGTCAAAAGACATTGATAAAGAATCTATTCACTCTGATGCTTAGATTTTCTCAATTTCAACAAGCATATCTGACAAAAGACGATGATAAAGAATTTATTCACTCTGATACTTAGATTTTGTGAATAATATCTGATACATCAGACGAAGGAAATTGATAATAAATTTATTCACTGTAATACATAGATTTTGACAATGTTATCCAACGTATCCGACAAATGATGTTGATAAAGAATTTATTCAATCTGATAGTTAGATTTTATCAATTTTATCCCATGTATCTGATAATATATGTTGATACAGAATTGAAAACTTGTTATCATAACTGAAACAATTTTTTACTTCTATGAAAAATTTGGTATCTTTGAGAGAAAACCTTCTACTTCTAACAGAAAAGTTGTTATCATTGATAAAAATTGTCACTTTTAAGAGAAATTTGTTATCTTTGATTGAAAACTTAGTGCTATAAGAAGAAATTTGTTTTTGCTAAGAAAAAAAACAAAAACTGTTACTTCTAAGGGAAATTTAAGTGTGTTAAGTAAAAGTTTATTAGTATTAAGGTATTAGTTGTCACATCGATGGAGAAAATTGGTTAGTGATAAGGAAAACTTGCTACTTCTGACAGAAAACCTGTTTATCATAATTAAAAAATTGTTACTTGTAAGAAAAATAAGGTATCTTTGACAGAAAACTTATTAATTCTAACAGATAGCTTGTTTTCAGTGACGAAAAACTGTTACTTCTATGAGAAATTTGATATCTTTGACGGAAAACTTGGTGCTATTAGAAGAAATTTTTTACTGCTAAGAAAAAAAACTGTTACTTCTAAGGAAAATTTAAGTGTGTTAAGTAAAAGTTTATTAGTATTAAGGAATAAGTTGTTACTTCGATGGAGAAAACTGGTTAGTGATAAGGAACACTTGCTACTTCTGACAGAAAACTTGTTATCATACCGAAAAAATTTTTACTTGTAAGAAAAATAAGGTATCTTTGACAGAAAACTTGTTATCTTAACGAAAAAATTGTTACCTGTAAGAAAAATAAGGTATCTTTGACAGAAAACTTGTTACTTCTAACAGATAACTTGTTATCAGTGAAAAAAATTGTTACTTCTATGAGAAATTTGTTATCTTTGACCGAAAACTTGGTGCTATTAGAAGAAATTTTTTACTATTAAGAAAATACCTGTTACTTCTTAGAGAAATTTGAGTGTGTTAAGTAAAGAAAAAGAAAAAAAGTTGAATAATTTCTAAGTCCAAAAAAATCATTCCAAAGAAAAAGTGCTACTACAAACATTATTTTTCTAATAGTAAATGTTACGACTAAAATATCTATATCATTCTCATTTTGAAGTCAGAAAATATTAAATTTGAAGTTTTTATGTTTTAAGTATGTCTTATGTCATTCTAAGACATGTAAAAAAAAGTTGAAAAAATACCATGTTAAAAAAATAATAAGAGTTTGAGAACCTTGGAGGTTAGGGTCATTGGTGGTAGCGGTGCTTGATGGTTCAAACCCATAATCGCCTCACTAGTTGATAGCTAAGGATTTCTAAGGATTGTTCTGAATTTCTTTATTAAATTTCTCTTCTTGGCATCTACATCTTTATTAGTATCAACTTTTTAGTATACTCAAATTTTAAAGCATATTTTGTATGCTCAAATACAAAATATGCTCAATTAGTACTTGAGTATCATACAGAACACACCCGAGAAGTAAAGCTAGGTCATGGCATAAGGTCATCTTGATGCCTATGACTCTATTAGTTTCAACTTTTTAGCATGCCCCGATGCTAAACCATATTTTATATTGGCAACACTGCTCAACTGGTATTTGTGTATTATACAGAACACAGCCAAGAAGTAAATCTAATTCCAGTCCCATGATCACCTTGTCATCGTTAACCATTTCCATAGATTGATGCCAACGATGTTATTCGAAATTTATAATAAATTGCTCAAGAGTTACCAGCCCCTTCGGGCTTACCTTAACTGATATGCAGTTTAAGCCTTTTTACTACTTTCATACAATCCAATTAAAATAAATCTCGAACTCTGTTTCACCCCTATTATTCAATCACCAATTAAGAATTTTCAGATCAGAGTTATGCAAATGCTATACCTTTTTCGCAAATTGAGTTAGTTTTTACGCAAAGGATATAACTTTCAAGTTGAAACAATTATGACTATACCATACCATTCATCGTTCTGTAATTACCCATGATGTATTCTTAACCAATGGAATACCTTTTTAGCAAATTAAGTTAGCTTTTACGCAAAGGATATAACTTTCAAGTTGAAACAATTATGACTATACAATACCATTCATCGTTTTGTAATTACCCATGATGCATTCTTCACCAAACCTGATGAGATGCAAGATGCCTTTAAGCTAAAGGTTATCAATCTCTTTGACAAGTTTTGACTCATAAACATTTCCGACTTGGCTGTATCGCTATTAGAAACATTAACTCACAGTAAAAAAAAACCTTGATCCAGAAAATGGATTTTGCCTCAGAAACATTAAGTACCGTCCGTATTCGTTCTCTATGATTGGCCCAGAAAATGGGTGTTGACACAGAAACCTGTCTGGTAAGCCATGTACCGTCTGCAGTTTTAGATACCTGCCCGTGGTAAGGCATGTACCGTTGAAACTACACATAATCATGCCCCAGGCTTGTAGGTTCCGTGGTAATTAATAAAACACTACTGTCATTGGCTATTTATATTTCAAACAGCAAAGAATATTGCATTTTTTGATCATCTTGTCTTGCCATATGCATTCTACACGACTCACATCAAAAACTTTCTTGAGGAAAGTGGAAAATAAATTATTCAGTTTTGGAAACGAGTAGGCCTACAAGACTTATCAACCAAAAGCTGTGGTTTCGATGAACTATTATATTTTATTTTTCGATGTCGTGGATGCACTTACAGTGAATTTATCAGTATTTATGTAGGCAATCTTCAATTGAACGACATTCTAGTTGAAAATACCCTTTTCTACCTCTACAGTATAAATTTCAGTGCCCAAAGAGTAAAATGCTTTAAAATGTTTTGAGTTTGTTTAATATTAAAACTTGTATGTAAAAAAGTCTTCTTTCTTTATATTTCTTCTTCCATGAAAAGCTAACCATTGGCATCGATAAGTGGCGTCAGCCCGTCAGGATTCAGCTTGTAATGATCTTGGCATGCAAATTCAGGGTAACATTTTCTACGATAGAATATAGCTTCATTTTTATTATATATCCTTGTACATTTAATAATACTATTTTGATTCATATTATAAAATTCAGGCGTTTAAATATGCTTATATGAACCAATGTCACAAACGATATTACCATGGAAAGAATCACTTTCTGTAAAAGCCAAATTAAACGTGATGTCGTAAAAATCAGACTCTCTTACTTTTCCAGAAATTGAAGCGTAGACCAGGTTCTTCCCCTCAAAAAAATTTAAAACCACGATGATACCAGTCTCTAAAAAAGCTGAAAACAAGTTTAGGGTCTTTTGCGGTCATGCCAGGGTAAGTATTTTCCCATTGATCACTTTTATCATAGTGACAATTGGAGCATAGCAAATCTCTAGCGGGAGAGTCACAAACATCTTCAAGACGTGAACTACAGTCTTTAATTTGCACTGCATATCCTCTATGCAATTTAAATGGATTGCATAATATACACTTTTCGCAATAGTCATCAACAATAGAACAATTCCCACAGAAAGACCAAATGCTCAATGTACGCAAACGTAATGGACACGTGTAAAACATTTTTCAGTTTTGATTGTCTCACTTCCAAAAAGGAGCTGACATGCGATCGATAAATGAATGTCTTCTGGGAGGAGGAGTAATCAAGTGACGCCACAAAACCTATTCAACTTATTTGTTGTTTGTAGAGGTTCTAGATATCGTTCTAAAGCATATTTGAAATATCATTTTGTTTTGTTTCAATAAGTATGTCAAGAAACTGAGTAAACGCGTCGGGCACACGACGTAAAAGTTTCATGCAATATCCCTATGAGGGATAATTATTTTTCATTAAATCGCCAATTATTTTTTATAGAATATTTTCCTTTGAATTGATAGCTCTTGAAAATCATCATTTAGAATCAAACATTTTTCCAAAGTCACTAAACTATTCATGATATTTTGTTTCTCAAATCCAATGTTATCTTGACACTCTCACTGCCGATTATAAACTAACAAAGAATTAAGATTCTTTATACCTATTTATTGCTAGTAAAATATCCAACAAGAAAAGCATTTGACATGTTTTAGCAACAAACTGACTCCTTTTTTATATATTGACCCAGATGATTGTCTTGAATAAAATTCACTAATACATTTAGTCCGTTTTGTAATCTTTGCATAAACATTATATTCACTTTTACTGCAAAAAATAAATGTTCTTCCAACTTGAATTTGACCACTGATATTACATATCTTACAAACATCTCGTCCCATTCTTGGGTTAGCCGACAGCCCCTTGTAATTTTTACTTCTACGTGAGGTACTCTAGGTTTAATTTCACCTTTGCTAGGGTCTTCAGTATCCAATAGTCTAAAAGCATCTATTGCTAAATAGAGCAAGTAAAAGTAGTAATTATAACGCCTAGAGAACAAATGAAGAACCTAGACCATCAAACGTGACAAGACCAATACGATCAGATCAGATCTGGAAAATTCGAGCAGCTAAGATAAAGGGTAAGGAAAAAAGTCTAAAGTAATAATAAACAAAAGTGAAGAAAAAAGAAATATACGGTTTCAAGATAATTGGCAGCTAACATTTAACCAAGCGAAAACAAAAGCGAATTTCAAAGAAATATACAAATACAATACATGTGACATCAAGGAGTATAACGAATTATCAAAGTGAAAAACGAAGAAATATTTAGCTAAAAGATTTGCCACAGGGAGAACAAAGAAATTTGCAATTAGAATATAAGTGATGGCAAGAATTACAAGCGACAGCGAGAAAGCCAGTATGACTGGCATCAAAAAATGATTTAAATAGGTCAGAAGCTTAAGGACGAATTCGAGTTTCTTATAGAGTGGTTTTAACCAACCTGTGGTGATGTCATGACAGCAAGAAGAGAATTTTTTTTAGCACAATTGGCCAATTTTGGCAAAATTATTTGCCAAAATTTTTTTGCCAAAATTGGGATCTTGGGAAATTCTCGTATAAAAAATCGATCTAGATAGGTCAGAAGTCTGGGAAAGTTCGTTAAGAGCGTTTATTTTGGAAGAAAAAACTGTAATAATCAAATATCTTTGAATGGATGCAGTAAGAAAAAACATTAAATTGCCTAAAGAACAAAAAACTGGTAATTGCAAAACTATATGTATATATTTTAACAAGGGATTACAATAATTCATAAACCTTAAAAAATAAAACCAAAAGTTTGAAGCTTAGCAGAAGTCGCTGTTAGAATTTGGACTAGCTATAATATTAAAATATTTTTGAATATACTTCAGTATGAAGAGATATTTAATTGCGTAAAGAGCAAAGAAAAATGGTAATTGCAAAAAATATTTCTATATATATTAACAAGGGAGTACAACAATTCAAAAACCTTAAATAATAAAACCACTAGTTTGAAGCTTAGTAGAAATCGTTGTTAAAAATCTGACTTGCTGTAATAATCAAAAATCTTTGAATAGAATGAAGTATGAAAATAAATTTAATTGCGTAATATATATATATATATATATATATATATATATATATATATATATATATATATATATATATATATATATATATATGACACCGATGTATATATATATATATATATATATATATATATATATATATATATATATATATATATATATATATATATATATATACATCGGTGTCATATATATATATATATATATATATATATATATATATATATATATATATATATATATAATATATATATATATATATATATATATATATATATATATAATATATATATATATATATATATTTATATATATATATATATATATATATATATATATATATATATATATATATTATATATATATATATATATATATATATATATATATATATATATATATATATATATATATATATATATATAATATATATATATATATATATATATATATATATATATATATATATATATATATATATATATATATATAAATATATATATATATATATATATATATATATATATATATATATGACACCGATGTATATATATATATATATATATATATATATATATATATATATATATATATATATATATATATATATATATATATATATATATATATATATATATATATATATACATCGGTGTCATATATATATATATATATATATATATATATATATATTATATATATATATATATATATATATATATATATATATATATATATATATATATATATATATATATATATATATATATATATATATATACATCGGTGTCATATATATATGAATGAATGCATTTATTACCCATCAATTATAAAACAGATGGAGCACAACAAAAGACAAGAAAAAACGCAAAAACACTAATTCTTCTGAAACAAACAAAAAAAAAACCAAACACAACAACCAACAGCTTATGCCAACTACTGCTGGAGAATCATAGCCCAGGGATGGGACTTAAGTGTCAAATTATATCGAGTAATCTGCGCTAGGATAGCTTCTTCAGGATTCATGATGCCGTAACGATGCGAAACATATCGATTGCTTGTCCATGGTGGTAAACGCAACAAAAACTTTGCATACTTGTAGTACACTGAACGCAATTTCAGTCTATCTGTAGCCGTAAATATACGCCAGAATGGGCTGAGGTACAAATAATGGGGCAAAACCATAGCATTGTACACCCGGGCCAGCAGACGACGGTCAAACTTCCGCTTATTTGCCACAATACGGCTATACGTAAATGAAACCCGCTTCTGAAAATGAGAAAGCAGTAACCGCCGCGTCTCTAGTATTGACCGTCCAATAGGAAGGCCCAGATATACAATGCCACCGGCGAGCCCAACAGTAGAAACACCAAGTGTGATGCTTCGACCAGCATCAGATTTCGAATTAAACAGCAGTACTTCAGACTTGTCGGCATTAAACTGAAGTCCAATCTGAGCATACTCTTGTTGTAGTCGAGTAAAATTATCTTCTAGTCCTTGCAGAAAGCGGCTCAGGTTCAGTACATCGTCCGCATAACCAATCAAAGATAAATCAACACCGCGCAGAATGTAAGTCATAAGTGACTTCGATTGCGGCTTTACGATACTGTTATTAAATGCTGTCGGTGACGAAATGGCACCTTGTCTTACCCCCTTCTTTACCGGGAGAAGGGGATTACCACGCGGAGAAACAGCAACATCATTCAACAGGCTAGTGCACTCACTCGCTGGTAAAGGAAGTTTAAGTTCCGCTTTTAGATTTTCATACATGTCAGCCAGTGGGGCTAGAGAGCAGGGATCAACACCGGCCAAACCCATATCCAGTATAATCTCCTCGTGGAGAAGCGAATCAAACGCGCGCCTTACATCATGAGTGGCTAAAGCGATGCTTTCACCGCGGTCTTCTGCGTCAACTAAAGCGGATACTAAAGCAGAAAGAGCATGGCCGCACCCGAGGCGAGACTGAAAACCGAACTGATGGGCCTGAACTGTACATTTAGTACGAAGCTCCTCAATAATCAGATTTTCAAATATTTTACAAAAAACAGTTGAAACCGTTATTGGGCGAAAAGACGAACAATCGGAAGGAGGTTTATTTTTCTTTGGGATAGGAGTCAGACATCCAATTGAAAAAGACTCGGGCACAATTCCCAAATTAAATATCATTTGGTAAAGGAGGACCAAATGCTCAATAAACATACCCCCACACAACGACAAATGTTGTGCAGAAATCCCATCATATCCTCTAGACTTTTTTTTCTTCAGTTTCCCAATTGCAGAAATAATCAGACTCTTTGTAATAATCGGTCCCGGACTAGATGCATGCTCAAAGAAATCTTGGAGTCTCGCTTTATAACTATTTTGAAGATGGGGATCCGGAGCAGAAAATTCTTTTTTATAATGCTCAATCCATGAAGAAAGTGGTATAAGAGACGGGGTTTGACTTGGCGCTTCTTTCACAAGACTAGACCACAGCTTATTAGGCCGCGACCGAACTTCTTCCGAACAAGACGAAATAATCGAATTCCGATGCAAAGAGAGCTGCTTTGCAAACTGACGTTTCGTATAGATGTACAGTTTTCTCAGCCACCCATCCCGCGGCTTATCTGCTTCAATCCAGACCGAGAGCCAAAATTTGGCAGAAAAGCAAGCATTGCGCAAGTTACTATTAGTTGACCAACCGGGCTCTTCGGTTCCAGATTTTACTCGCCTAATGGGTACCGCCGATTTTTCTGCAAGGGATAGGGCATGAGTAAGTTCACTACAATATAGATTCAGCCGAATTCGAGAATCCCGCATATTCTGTTTTGAACTCCGCATTAATAAATCAAACGGTACGCGAATTTTCGCCAGAATATCATTACACGCATTCTGGAAGAGATCAGATGACGCCCTATCCCAATCACTAATATAAAACACAGATCGCTTTTTAGCAAACGGGATAAAAGAAGGACCGACATCATCAAACCGAGCACTAAAAAACAGAGGAAAATGATCTGACGTAAAACTAGAATCACTAACACCAACTTCCACAATAGTTACAGATCGCGTGTGACAAACATGGTCTAAATTAGATGTGCTACCCGAATTATGGACGTAAGTAAAACTCTTATTCTTCGGCGCAACCAAGTAATCATCATCAAACAGACCGAAGATAATACTTGGACGAACAGAATCACCAGAAGAATTAAGTGAGTCAGTTAGGTCACAATTGAAGTCACCAGTCACGATGCAGCATAAGCCCTGCTCTTTTATTTTTCCCAAGCACTTAGATAAACGAGCGACACTAATGGCAAAAAGTCTCTCAGAACGGTCATCGCGATAGTTCGTGGGTAAGTATACATTCAGCACAACCACATTCTGGATTCTAACCGCTAAAAAGTCACTTGCTGAATCAAAGACAGAAGAAGTAAAACATGACTTCACGTAAGTCGCTAGACCACCACAAGGCCGGCCATGAGACTGAGAGCGGCGCGCAGCAACCGAGAACACTTTGTGATTAGTTGATAGTTCCAAAAGGCTCAGGCTCAAAGTGTTTGCAAAATGTTCTTGAATACACACTATGTCACACTTCGATAAAAAGTCCTTCAAAAACACAGACCGACTTAACAGATTTCCATTTATATTCCACGAGGCAATCGCATAAGAGGCTAAGGGTCCTCGATTCATTTCTTCGCTGGGGTAGGTCTATTTGAAGGGCACCGAACACTGTAACATGTATGACCTCTTTTTTTGCATGTGATACAGAACATATCGTTGTTGCACTTATTGTCCTTACTAGATACGTGGTCAGTGCCACCACAGCGGCCACAGATGGGAGATGCGGCGCAATCTGCCGCCACATGACCGAGTCCATGACAGGAGTAGCAACGTTTCGGTAGGAAATTAAATTCCTCGGCAGGCAGCTTCTCGTAGCCAACGCGGACGGAGTCCGCGAGAAAACGGTCTAGATTCTTTCTGGATTCAAAGTACACCTTGAATACTTTCGAATGTTCGTATTTTCCTATTTCCACTGCTTTTACGGCATTTGGGACAATAGTTTCGACATCCGTGTGGGACATACTATTTGGGACTCGTTTTAGAACTCCGATGAACAAGCGCTCCTTCAGTGACGCTGTAACCGTGGGTGTCCTAGACCTCATATTTTCCATAATCTTCTCTGCAGTCGCCTTCGACTTGACGTAGAGCTTCCAGTCCTGTTTAGTCTTGCGAAGTTCGCTAATGTCGTCAGAATTTGGACATAAACTATCCACGAAACCCTTACGAGCAATTGGGTTGTCTAGAGTCTCTGGTAGGTCTTTCAGTACAACGGCATAGGATGGCTTAGTACTGACATGAGCATGACCATTATTGATAGAGACACTGTTGATAGAAACTTCAGTAGTTGCAGACATACTCGGAACAGCGTAGCTTTGGGCTGAGACGAAGTTCCGGAACTCTAGGCACAAGTCATTTACTTTGCGCGAAAGAGTCGCTGTAACTTCGCCAGGAATAGAGGGTACTTCATCCGGCTCATATATGACGAACTTCGGTAGCTGGACATTATTCTTATCACAGTAATCCAACACTTTCAGAATGTCCGCAAACGTATCCGCTTTCTTCTGCCTATCCGTTTGGCGGGTAGACATCTGTCCCTCGGACCAAATAAACTTCTTTGCTTCATTAATTTTCTCTTCAGGAAAAAATCCGCAACCAGTTTGGATAATGTCAGCAGACGTATTTCCTGTACTCCTTGCCCGTACAGCAAAATTTAAAACCGCATTCAGGACTAGTCGATCGGGCGGCATCTTCGTACGAAATGAAATACAGCTCGGCAACGAAGGAACCTAGGAACAAGGGAAGTGTAAGGACCCCCTCAACTGTTCCCCGCAATTTACGGGTAACTTAATACCGGCGGGTACAAATACGTCGCTTGCGGGAGGTTCCTTCCCCTCTTCTGCTAGTTCCCAGTACACTTCTTACCGATAAAGAATCAAAAATGGCACAATATAAATTGAAACTGTAGATGGCGTGCCAATCTACCCGAGAAAAAAGATGGCGCTGGTGAGAATACCCAGTGAAGAGGGCTTATTCTATCAATTGGAGAAGGTCATACAAATACTAATTGACAAAAAAAACTAATTTTAGAATGTAAACAACAACAAGAAAAGACCTCAAAATAATTCAGAAACTTTTTCCAAGTTACCAGCCAAGATGCATATCATATATATATATATATATATATTTATATATATTTATATATATATATATATATATATATATATATATATATATATATATATATATATATATATATATATATATATATATATATTATATATATATATATATATATATATATATATATATATATATATATATGTATTATATATATATATATATATATATATATATATATATATATATATATATATATATATATATATATATATATATATATATATATATATATTATATATATATATATATATATATATATATATATATATATATATATATATATATATACATATATATATATATATATATATACATTGGTGTCATAGTATATATATATATATATATATTTATATATATATATATATATATATATATATATATATATATATATATATATATATATATATATATACATATATATATATATATATATATATATATATATATATATATATATAATATATATATATATATATATATATATATATATATATGTATATATATATATATATATATATATATATATATATATATATATATATATATATTATATATATATATATATATATATATATATATATATATATATATATATATATATATATATATTATATATATATACATATATATATATATATATATATACATTGGTGTCATAGTATATATATATATATATATATATATATATATATATATATATATATTTATATATATATATATATATATATATATATATATATATATATATATATATATATATATATATATATATATATATATATATATATATATATATATATATATATATATATATATATTATATATATATATATATATTATATATATATATATATATATATATATATATATATAATATATATATATATATATATATATATATATATATATATATATATATATATATATATATGTATATATGTCGGTGTCTTGAGGTATTTTCACACAAAAAAAAACGATCTAGATTGGTCAAAAGTCCGAGCAAAATCGGTAAGAACCTTAATTTTAGTTTTCATAATTGACGTCATGTAGTAAAAACTACAATGGCGTATTGCATGTAAAAAAATTAAAGTGACTTCATGCAAGTCATGGCATCAAAAATTACAACGACGTTATGCACGTAAAAAAATATATATTGATATCGTATACGTTGAAATGTTGCGACGTAATTCCTCTTATATAAGCCACCTATTTCCCAAATGTAGTCAGTTATTTATCCAACGCAATCAGTTAGTCATCTTTGACTAACTGATTGTTTACTAACATTGTGTTTATCCAACACAATGTCTAAAGGAAGACCCGAAATCCGAAAATTTGCAGTTGCAGTTACTATAGATGACGATTCTGTGGAATCAACATCTAAACTATCAAACGGGATAAGATGTGAAAATCAATAGCCTGGATGTGAATATCATAGCCTCAATAGCCTAAATGTGAATATCAATATTCAATAAAGAGTTTGCTACTTACTTACAATTTTTTTATGATTCCTTGAATGAAATTTCCATATTGTGTTTCCAAGAGATGAAATCAAGAAAGAGAATGTTACTTACTTACAATTTCCCCATAATTTAATGAATGAATATAACTATTCTAAGAATAAAGACGGGTTGAGCTTATAGATATTTATTGCTTAAACATATTAATAGAATTTAGAAAAAAAACACATATTTACATAAAAATAGTGCTTAAAGTTCACTCTTAAACATTCAGAAATGAGGATCCCATGATATAGAATAGTTTTTACCGTGTCTTATGAATTTATCGCTATCAGGTATGTCCTTAGGTATCCACTGCACGAAGAACCTGACCTCGTCTTCAGGACGGTGATAAGTCCTTTCAAATTTAGGACACTTAAATTCTTCTAGATTGAAAAGTGGAATCCTAGGGTAACACTTTTGAATTAAAACCTTATATGTAGGTACATTACCCTTTATGTAGAGTTCTTCAACCCCGAAAAAGCTGCAAATTTCACTGACTTCCTCCTGAACATTTGTCAATTCCTGACCACTTTTATTAAGTGGTGTAATCACTCTATCGTAGAATCCCAGTCTGTTTATACGACGTAATATAGTACCCCACAAGCTTTTTTCATGCTCAAAGATATTATAGTTCAATATACAATGATAACAGTCAATTTCTTCGAGCTCCATAGACAATACTAAAAACGCACATTCAAATATAACACCACAAGATTATTTTTTCGAACCGACAAACTCTGTGTCATACAGTCCTATCATCTTGGAAGCTATTAATGTAGTATTTAAGTAGTAAAGTACTTCATCAAACTTTTATACCTTTGCTCAAGGTTGAATGGAGTTATGGCTAGGAGGATGAGTCCTAAAACTATCTGAATTATTATGGGGATGAGTCATAAAATCCTTAGAATTCATTGCGAAGAGGAGTCATAGAACTCTCGGTATCTGTTGCATGCAAATCAAGCACGTAAATTACGATTTTTTCATAATTTCTTGAATGAAATTTCTGTATTGTGTAACAAAGATATGAATTCAAGAAAGAGTTTGTTACTTACTTACAATTTTTTCATAATGACATATCCGACAACGGATGATGATAAAGAATTTATTCGTTCTAATACATAGATTTTGTCAATGTTTTCCGACGTATCTGACAAATGGTGTCGATAAAGAATGTTAATGAAGAATTTTTTCAATTTGATACTTAAATTATGTCAGGGTTATCAAACGTATCTGTCAAAAGACATTGATAAAGAATTTATTCACTCTAATACTTAGATTTTCTCAATTTTATCAAGCATATCTGACAAAGCATGTTGATAAAGAATTTATTCACTCTGGTATTTAGATTTTGTGAATGTTATGTGATGTATCCGACAAGAGAAGTTGATATAGAATTTATTCACTCTGATGCTTAGATTTTCTCAATTTTATCAATCATATCTGACAAAAGACAATGATAAAGAGTTTATTCATTCTAATACATAGATTTTGTCAATGTTATCCGACGTATCCGACAAATGATATTGATAAAGAATGTTAGTGAAGAATTTGTTCAATTTGATACTTAAATTATGTCAGTGTTATCAAACGTATCTTTCAAAAGATATTGATAAAGAATTTATTCACTCTGATACTTAGATTTTCTCAATTTTATCAAGCATATCTGACAAAGCATCTGGTACTTAGATTTTTGAATGTTATCTGATGTATCCGACAAAAGAAGTTGATATAGAATTTATTCACTATGTTATTTAAATTTGGTCAGTGTTATCAAACGTGTGTGTCAAAAGACATTGATAAAGAATTTATTCACTCTGATGCTTAGATTTTCTCAATTTTATCAAGCATATCTGACAAAAGACAATGATAAAGAGTTTATTCACTCTGACACTTTCAAACGTATCTGTCAAATGATATTGATAAAGATTTTATTTATTCTGATGCTTAGATTTTCTCAATTTTATCCGTTGTATTCGATAAAGATGCTGATAGAACCAATTTATTCACTCTGATACTTAGATTTACCCGACATATGATGTATGCAAATTACTTTTCTTACATCTCCGATGTTTTAATAGACATTCTAAACGTTTGATATGCTAGCATACTCTAAAAATAATGAACACATAACAATGTAATACATAATTTTTGTAATGTAATAATGTCATGTAGGAAATTAATACAAAAAATATATTATGATACATTATTAACATCAATGATCAACTTTGGATATTTTGAATCTGTTCCATAAAATAGTTCACCATGTTCTTTCTTGATATTGTAGCTATTGTTTTCTCTTAGTTTGTAATCAGTAGAATAATCCTTATTCCATTTCGAGTCATGCACAATTTTTACTGGTGTGTCACCGACAGGTTCGATCTGCGTTTCGTCTTTGGTGTTATTTGGTTCATTGACTGTTTGATCAATGGTGGTAAAGTTTGGTGGCACTTTGTTTTTTGTCGATTCATCTTTATATTCCTTAGTGATATTTTCTACCAATGCCCTTTTTATTTTTCGGCAATTTCACTGTCTATTACAACATTATTTTTACACAGGTAACAGTTTCAGCACGTAGACAACATATGGTTTATGATATTAGTAGAAGAGTAGGTCTTTCTTTTTCTCTTTGTTTTCATTTGAATGCTAATACCCGAAAGCTGACGATATGGTTTAACACTGGGTAACATGTTACCACAAGCTCTAGCAAGAAGATGCCCCTCTTCATCACCTATTATTTTTATGTTGGCCTTCTCTTTGAGTGTAATCATATCCGGGGATATCAATCTCGCATATCCACCATCATAAGAGTTGAATTTTTATTGGTACTCCAAAGAAATTTAGTTCTTTACTGTCATGAGAATGCACTCATACGTTTCCGATAATATTACCACCTGTACTTATTTTATAGTTTAAATACTTCTCCTTTTCAGCATTCAATGCTACAATAACACTATCATGTGAACACACTTTCTTTAAATGCTTCATCTTCACTTTTTAGAGATATGAGCTGTGTTTATCCGTCCACTGTGAAAAAAATACTGATTTAATACATGCAATAAACTAGGTAGTGTCGATAACCGGTCATAGAGTACCAGTGGGAAAGCCGCATCGTGTCTCTGAGTAAGCATAGAGTACTATTGGTATAGCCGTAAGCATATTCCATGTCATTTTAAGGTACGTAAAAAAAGTTGAATAATTTCGAAGTAAAAGAAAAATCAATTCAAAAAAAAGTGCTTCTACAAACATTATTTTTCTAATAGGAAAAGTCACGACTAACATATCTATATCATTCTCATTTTGAATTTGGAAAATATTAAATGTGATTTTTTTACGTTTTAAGTATTTTCATGTCATTCTAAGAGATGTAGAAAAAGTTGAAAAAATATAATGTTAAAAAAAATTAAAAAAAAGTATTAAAAAATGGGGGACCAAAAAGTTGGGGGGAGGAGGCTCCTTGGAGGTTGGGGGTATGGTGAGGCTTCTGAAGTTGAGGTACTTGGTGGTTAGGGTCGATGATGCTTACGGTCCTTGATGGTTCATACTCATAATCACCTCACTACTTGATTTCCAAGGATTTCTAAGGATTGTTCTGAATTTCTTTATTAAAATTCTTTTCTTGGCATCTACATCTCTATTAGTATCAACTTTTTGGTATATTATAATGTTAGAGCATATTTTATATTGACAACACTGTTCAAATGCTACTTTTATATTATACAGAACACATCGGAGAAGCAAAGCAACGCCAACTCACAAGGTCATCTTGTCATCGTTAACCATTTCTATAGATTGATGCTATTCCAAATTTATAATAAATTGCCTGAGTTAACAACCCCTTCGGGCTTACCTTAACTGGTAATTAGTTTAACCCTTTTTTAGCATCTTCATGCAATCCAATCACCAATTAAGAACATTCTCATCCCTATTATTCAATCACCAATTAAGATCATTCATACAGTCCAATTTGCAAATGCTATACCTTTTTTCGCCCCTTATTATTCAATCACCAATTAAGATCATTCATTGCAGAGCTATGCCGGTATTATATCTTTTTCGCAAATGGTACAATTTTCAACTTAAAACAATTGTAACTATAGCATCCCATTCCTCATTCTTAAATTAGCCGTGACGCATTCTTAACCAACGGAATACCTTTTTCGCAAATTGAGTTATTTTTACGCAAATGGTACAATTTCATGATATCTAACACCATATGCCAAAGAGTAATTCCATCTTTATTTATAGTGAAAAACATGACTATATGCCCTCCAGGTGAAAACCAGCATTTTTACAAAGAGACCATCTCTGAATATGCGATATGAGGAAGTCGAGTTTTGGCTATTGAACCTAGAGAAACGTTTCTGACAAGGCATATCCTTGTGAAATATATACCTACCCATGTTAGGACATAAACCCATGAAACTACACACGTATTCTAGTGTAATTCCTTATACATCACTGTTTGGGCAGAAAAATTGGTATTGCCTCAGAAACCTGTCTAGTAACCAATGTATCGTTCGTAGTAATAGGTGGCTGCCCGTGGTAAGCCATATTATGCAATCACTCGTGAAACTGTATTCATGTTTACTACTGGCAAACCCCCTAATATACGTATTAAAAATCTATGAATATAGAAGTTCGTTACGTAAGTGAATTCGTAAGTTACGTATATTTATTACTAATAAAAACGTTCGTAAATAAAATTAAAAAAGTTTCGAGAAAGCCATTTAACCAAATAAAAGTAAAATTTATTTTACTTTTATTTGGAAATTTTGTTTTAATTATTCACGTAGCCTACTATGAGCCAAATTAAAACCTGCATTAATTCCCAAAAACGTTCAAAATTTTAAAAAAAACGAGTTTTTTTAACTGAAAGTAAGGAACAATGTTAAAACTAAAAACGAGAAGAAATTATTCCGTATATGAAAGGGGCTGTCCCCTCCTCAACGTCTCTTACTTTACGCTAAAGTTTGACTTTCTCACAACTCTATTTTTTACACAATAAAAAAATTTAGCGTAAAGAGCGAGGCGTTGAGGAGGGAACAGCCCCTTTCATATACGGAATAATTTCTGTTCGTTTTAAGTTTTAACGTCGTTCCTTACTTTCAGTTAAAAAAAACTTGTTTTTTTATTTAATATGCTAAAACGACAATTAGAGCATATGAAAAATGAAAATAAACCACAAAAACATGGGCAGTTAGAAGATTAACGAAAACGAGAATTAGAGCATGTCAAAAATGAAGATGAAGATCAAAGACACACGCCTTTAGAAGATAAACGAAAACAAGAATTAGATCGTATCAAAAATGAAAAAGAAGATCAAAGATACAGACTGTTAGAAAAAAGTGGCATCGTAATCTTTGTTACCAACAACGTGTGCCGGAAAACCAAGTAAATACGTACAAAGATGCCATAAACTCAGTAAGTATAACATATAAATCTTTGGGACCCTTCAACGTTGCTTTTATTCACTGTGGAGCCCTCCATTTTCCGGAGGAAAGAGTAGGAAACAAAGGTAATTCGTTTGGAGTTTGCTTCTTGCATGGTCGAATTGTAATGTCACCACCTCAATCTCTAAATAAATTGATTTGCCTTTTATTTACGACGTCACTTGCTCTCTGAAGAGTTTCATAAACATATTCAAAACTTAAACTTGTGTTTTGCTCTAGTCTCATTCAATGTAAGCGATGATCGAACCATAAATAGTCAGAATATATTTAACTTTAAAGTAGCTGGACAAATCCATCACAAAATCAATTTAACAGCACATCCGTCACATATACTGAAGGTGAAATTGAGCCACCTTCATATGACCAAATGTACATTTTTGACCCCAATGAAGCTATTGAGGAACGCTTCGCACATCCTTTAAATTAAAGGATCTCTCATAATCTAATGAATCTCTTGGAAGAATTATTGAGAGATTCAAACGACTATGCCAAAGGTTACGAAAAAATGCGAGAAGTGGAGTATGATTCAAATCAACTTGCTACTTCATTGGGAAAAGAGCCTCAAAACGTTCAGCTCATTTTTACTTTGCCTGATGGTGTCGTTTATAGACGGTTTAAACCTCCCGCATGTAAGGAATTATGTGCGGTGTTTTTTCTTAATTCTGACCATAGTTTACCACCAAATGAAATGGTTGCAAAACAACGTGGCAAAAATCTTGTCATTTTGAAAAATACCGATCATCGTGTGAAGCCCTTTCCCTACCCAATGTATAGGTCCGGTAAAGTATCTAAATAAATATATATACAAGGGACATGATTGAGCTTCAATAAAGATTGTCGAAAATAAACGGTGCATAGGTTTCAATGAAGCAGAAACCTATGTAGAAAGACGCTGCATTACACCAACTGAAGCATGCTGGAGACTATTTAGTTACGATATCCAGAAAAAGAGCCATGTCGTTCAACAACAAGGCTTAATGTTGGAAGCGCATTTTCGACACAACAAGGCGTTAAAACAAATGAAAAAGAAGGAAATTCTCTGTTATTGGGAAATGCCTGAACTCTATAAATGGAATGGCAATACCAGTACGTGGGAACAAATAATCCGTCAATTACGTGTCATTGGACGAATTCACAACGTAAAATTTTTCAGCTTTTTCCGAGTGCTTCTATTTACGAGTACTTTTGTATCATGTGAGGGATGCAACAAGTTTTTAAGATCTTAAAACAGTTGATAACGTTGCATATTCCACACACAAAAAAGCATGGGTGGCTCATGGCCTTGAATTCAACGATAAACAGTGGTTTGATGACCTAGAAGAATTGGCACTGTCCAAAATGTCTTCTGTAATGCGAATACTCTTCACACAGATTCTTGTTTTTAGTAATCCTGCAGATCCAAAAGCTCTTCGGGAAGATTCAAAAATTAGTTGGCAAAGTATTCCATTTTGCATGCAAGACGAAATAATTTATCTAAGGAACTTGCAGTAAAGCGTGATTATCGTATCATTGCATCGAAGTTAAACACAATGGCAAGAGAAGGTCAAAATTTTAGTTTTTGGGTGGAACAATACGGCATGGACAACATTCAGACCTATGAAAATGACCAAAGCTTTAAATTTCCAGATTCTAGTGAGTCAGCTGTTACTGGAGATAGAATGTATCGACTTCTGCAAGGAAAAAAGCTTGAAATTATTGACAATATTTTACTGGCTGTCAATGATTCTCATTACTTTGGGAAAAAATGTTTTTTCATAGATGGACCAGGTGGTACCGGTCAAAAATTCGTTTGTGAGACCTCGAATAACATTCTGTGTGGAAAAAATTACAAAATTTAATGTATGGCTTTTACAGGAATGGCAGCAACTTTATTGCCCTTTGGATTAACAACACACAAGAACTTCGGCTTAAAGTTCCAACTTCTTCATATTCTATGTCCTGTATAAAACCTGATTCAAGCAGAGGTTTAGAATTAGCTCAAGTAGATGTTTCCTACTTGACGAAGCACCCATGCTTCTCAAGCATGGCTTACACAATAAGGATCAGTTGTTGCGGTCCATTGCAAATCCAAACCTATCATTTGGTTGAAAAATTTTAGTTGCTGGAGGTGATTTCCAACAGTGTTTACCAGTTAAACCCCAAAGCAACCGCAGTAAAACACTCGATTTAAAAATAAAAAGGTCATCTTTGGAAGAATTTCAAATATGTTTCCTTTGAGAAAAATATGCGGGTCGATCCTGAACAGGAAGCATTTGTTCCTCGAACTGGGAAATGAAATCTTCCTAAAAATGAACTTAATGAAATTGAATTACTGGAGGATATAATTTCGAGTGGAAATTTAATTGAGGAAGTATTTTGAGAATGTTTGTCTAAACAAAGTTTCGATTTAATGAAGGATCGAGTTATTTTAGCTTCAATCAACAAATAAGTTAGTAAAATAAACGCAAAAATTGTCGATCGCATTCCAGGAGAATACAAATCGTATAAAAGCTACGTTTCTGTAAAAGATAAAGAAAAAGGAGGAATTGAATTAACTCCAGACTTCCTAAATTCAATTGACACAGCAGATTTACCACCACATGATCTATAAATAAAGAAAAATACGATAGTTAGGCTTCTGCGTAACTTAGATAATTCAGAAGGGATGTGTAATGGTACCTGTCCTATTGTTACTGAATTATATAACAACATAATTAAGGCAAATATAATTACTGGGGGGAAATCAGGAAAAGAAGTCCACGTACACCGAGTTACAGTGGACTCTAGTAAAGGTCATCTTGGATGTACTGTTCAACGACATCAATTTCCAATTCGACCCGCATTTGCCATGACTATGCATAAGTCGGAAGGGCAAACTTTTGAATTTATTGGAACCGGCCTTAGCACTTCAGCTTTTAATCATGTAATGTTATACGTTGCATTTTCCCGTGTGAAAAGACAACGTTGCTTAAAAGTTCTGCTACCACCTGAAAATGAACGAAGAACGTATAACGAAGTGTGGAAAGAAGCCCTGACAAATACCAGCGAAACGTCTTATTGTTAGGGAGAAAGTTTCTTTTTTGATCATCAATGCCTACCATACCTTTGTTAAAGAAAACAAAGGTTCAGCTACATTTATTTCATAATGACGGAAGACAAGCCGAGGTAAAATGAACCAAACAAATTGAAAATGCTAGTGATGATTATTAGGTTTGGGATTTAGACAGGGATAAGGTCATCAATGCCTACCCTGAATCTTTCAAGGAACATTTAGGCGAATGTAGAATTGAACGAAATCAAAACGAACTTTGATTACAAATGTATAAATTAATGTGCGTTGTCAGCTTAACATACATATGCTGATATTTAATCCATAAAATCTTAATTAATTTTTGATTTGTTAAAGCTATAAAAGTGAAAACACTAAAAAAAAATAATCAGTGAAGTGCAAATTATGTGCTGGCTTTTAGAAAGCATAGGGGTTTTGAGCCCTACTTATGTTAATTTCTGCTCGTTTTGAGTTTGACTCGTTTATTTGTTATAATTTTTGTTTGTTTTTCGTTTCATCTGCTTATTGAAACAGATTTGTGGTAGTTTTACACTTGGTAGAGTATTTGATTCCATTTGTGTTCATTTGTTTAATGGAGTTCTTTACTGTTTTTTGAAAAACTTATTTTGTGGAATTTTTTTTTTAATTAATATATAAGAGTGAGCAAAAATTGTATATGTATTTATTTATTGATTTTTTTTCTATAAAACGGCTCCATATTTGCTTGGAAAAGCTTGTATCCTGCGATTTTCTAACCTAGAAAATCAGTCTATATAGGTCAAAATTTTTAGAAAACTCGTTAAGAGCCTTAATTTTTGAAAAAAGAATTATGTCAGTGACTTCATATTTAAGAATACATTCAAAAAGTACACATACGCCATATTTGCCTCATTGTTGCGCGAGCCAACTAACTCTGCATAATAATGACAAAAAATATTGTTCCTGAGCATAACAAATCGTCCCCTGAGAGCGGTTTTGTCGTAACTAAGGTTTTCAAAATTCCGAGAAAAACGACTTTGAAAATTTCACCTTTGCTGGAACTTACACGGTACAACCGATTTTCTTCGCAAATACATCAAAAAAAAGAAAAAAAATAACAAGGAAGGTCTCCCCAATACGAGATGGAAAAGGTAAAGTTTTCATTATCGAAACTTGAAATGAAATACAGATACGACAATCCGCCCTTAATGAAATGGGAGTAAACTTAGATACGATAAAATGGTGTGGGCTGCCTATTCTTTTCACCATGAAGATACGACAAACGAGTTCTGATGCAGCAATACTATTTGAAAAAGTATAAAAATTACATTAAACATCAGAAACGTTTATTTTTTGTTGAGTTTCTTTGCCGGCCACCGTTTTGCTTCAGTGGAATCCTCCTCTGGACAGGGATCTTGCGTAGACGGAGAGGCTTCCAAACGTTCAGCATCCCCCTTGGCCTTGTAGTATTGTTCAATCTTGGTTTCAAAATACTCCTTGTCTTGGCTGGGGATGAAATTCAAGAGATACTTCACATCATTGATTTTCGCCTCAAGTAGATCAATCTTTTTGCCACAAAGTTTGACGACAAAACAAGACGTTCAAGAACACGGACAGCCGAAGTGTTGGGACACTTTTTAACCGAAGTACATTCTTGTGATACAGTAGCCATTTGCAAGTCTCCAGAGAAGGAAGTTTTGAACCAAACTCTCTTAGCATTATCCTGACGGAACTCAAGTTGTTTTACCTTTGAATACGGTACCAACGAGTACTTGTACAGCTTTGCTGGCTTTTGAAAGTCAAAGAACTTTGACTGGGTCATTTGCAGGACATTAAAAGGATGTATCCTTCTTACTTTCAGTAACTTCCTCACCAGATCTAGTGGGGAAAACAAATCAAGATGCTTTAGCCCCCGCTCAATAGTGCTATGTACAGCATCAACCTCCTGTATACTCGAATGACCTGGTTCACAATACTTCATAACCACTTGTTCTAAGCGCGGAAATTTTCTTTACTTTCAGTTAATTTTTGAAATTCCTAAAAGCATAGTATTTCATTATTAAATTAGATCAAAATAGTCCTCTTAACCTGACAAGGCCGACTGCAAGCCTCCAAAAATTCCAGCTCTTGATTGCATTTGATTTGAGTATTCGGGAATTAAAAGCATTAACAAAAGGGGCTACAAAAGCGGGGGGTTTGGGGGGCGGCAGCCCCCCAACTGTACCTCCTAATCCCTGTACGTTTTAAGGTTCGAACTTGTGACTCAGCCTCTTTAACTCTTTAGAAAACGTAGTTTTTTTTTCAAATAATACTACACAGGGGCGGATCTAGCCTTCCAATCTAGGGGGGGGGGGAAACTCGACAAATAGGGAGGGTGTGTACAGAAATTTTTCGGTACTTTTTAAACACATCTTTCGATCTTTTTCAAAGCTTACAGGTTCTATCTCATAAAATCCCTAACACAGTATTAAAAGTGGAGTTTATAGTCCGTCTAGGGGAGGGGGGGGATCTTCATAATATTGTAATTGCAACACATAGTAAAGGAGAAGCACTCAAAGATCATTTCTGTAGTTAGATGGTTGTCAAGCTCCTGTATGTTGTGTGTGGGTCAGATCACTTAAATCTTTAAGGGTGTGTCCAAGCTTGGCAGCTGAAGCTACAGGAAGATCCAGAGCTGTAAATTGCTTAACAGACAGGCTGCTGCATTACAAGGAAACACTACCAAAATATGACCATAGCCAAGATTTATTCTGACCACTGATATGCACCAAAAATCACAACAAATCAGGTAGCCTATTTGATATACTCTTGGAACAAAATATTAGTCAATTCCACAAAAATGAGGTACCTGGATTCCTGCAAATATTGCGCAGCTTGTGCGGATGTAAACAATGTCCGTTTGGGTCTCATTGTGAAACTTTAACCAAATCTTTTCTTCTTCAAAAGTATACGTTGACGGAGTTACGACAAAAATGCCCATGTAATTTTCCCATATGAGGTACGACAAAACCGCTCTTAACAAAACGGCAAAATGTGAGATACGATAAACGAGAAATCTAAAATTGGGGCACTTCTAGCTGAGCTACAACAAAATGGTTGACGGAATCGGATAGAGCAAAAAATTTCACGTTAGATGGCAGTCCTAACTCTACTTCCCGAAAAAGTCGCAGATACGACAAAACTGCTCTCAGGGGACGAAATAGCCTACATGTACCAAAACCGTAATTGCAACAGAATAATGGATTTGACGACATACTGTCACCTCTCTGCTGACCCTGGTTTTTCTTAAGAAGCACATATCTGAAGAACATATTTAGAAGAACATATGTTTTTTTAAGAAGAACATATCTGATTGTCGAAACGCCAGTAATGGTCTAAATGCACAAGAATATAATAAAGGATTTCGTCTTTTACCCAAATATTTGGCATGTGTCTATATTTACCGGTGGAGCTCGACATTCTCCAATCTGGTCTTTCAACATAACATGTGTAATACATGGTTTTTATTAATTTTATTTTTTATTGTTCTTTACAGCCAGTTGGAGGTTACTTTCTGAAGGTTTCTTATATGCTTCAAAAATTCCCAGACGCAGAACTTGTTGGACTACTTCATTTACCTATTACTTTACCATAAATCATTACCACTACTTCATTTACCTATCATTTACCATAAATCATTTACCTTTTCGCTGGCACTGCAAGAATATCCCATTCAACAGACATATAAAACTCTGACAGATCCATTCCTATTTGAACTGTATCAGTTCCATTCGTTTCATCTAAATGCCGAAGGTCTACCTAGATTATATACAGATTAAGAAACCAACATCAGGCCAAGAATCAAACCTAAGGGCATATACAATTAGAAAAAAAAACAAATATAAAACTTTTTTAGTTTTAGTTACCCATTTCTAGGATCAAGGCTTGGGGAAGAAATACAGTTATGTCGGGACTTCTTAACATTACAGTTGAAAATTAATTTCGTTGAGAGTTTGTTCGTGTCTATTATTACTATTATGGATGTTTTAAGAATATGTATGTTTGCGTTATTAATGCTTATATCTATTTTATCCATATGTATATGCCGCATAAATCATTTAAATCTAAGTTTAGGCGTTTTACACAATTATAATTTTTTTGAAGCAATCAAAAACAGAGCATCCTAAGACTTAGAACGATATGAGAAGGAAAATATTCAGGAGATATATGCCCTTATTTGGCCGAAATTGGTGTTTTACTGAATGAAATGGCAAAAATGGCACTCGGCTGTGGCTAATATTTTGTGCTACTTAAAGAGGGCACAAAATGGAAATAGTGACTTTTGTATCAATTTACGATCATTCTCTGTACAGGATGATCCTCTTAGAAAAAAAGTAAAAAAAGGCCAAACTGCAATTTTCCTTGGTTTTCAAAAACTTATTCTATGGATCGATTTATTTAATTTTTAATTAGATACAATTATTTTATACATACAATTTAAAGCATAATGTGCTTTACGTTATGTTTATTTTTATATCATGTCAAGCAAAAATCTGACGGGAAACAATAGTAAATAAAAAATAAAATAGCCAAAACACAACGTAACACTCTTTGTACCAAAATATTTGTGTTCATTTTTTAACTCCTTAGTAGAATCATATGGAAAATAACCATTTTAAAATTAGCTGACAGATATTTGTTAAAAATACTTCGAAATTTTTAACATTAAGGACATTTTCAAATTTTTCGAGGGCACGAAGTTTGAAAAAAATATGCTTAGCATAAACGTTGTTTTTTTTTCGAACACTACATAATTTTGCCCTTACGTATATTTTTGGCCTGTCGCAGGAGTGACAGATGTCACTCTTTGAACTGTCCACGAAATATCCACGTCCACTCTTCGACTTTCGTGGACTGATCCTACCTTGCTGATATCCTTGCTTTGCGCGCACCCCCTCCCCATTTAGCACAGACCTTCACATGCATATATTATATTTCAAATTGTTTTAATAGAATCTGTCTAAGAATAAACCTTTTTTTTGTTACCTTGAAATATTTTGCTTTATTTTTTTTAGAGAGAGAGAATCCTGTCATAAAAAGAGTCTATATTGGTATCTACAGAATATATTGGATATTAGGGTCACGAGTTGAATATAAAGAGGATACTTAAGAGATACAAGAGAGCATATTTTCTTATTTTTGTTTTCATTTTGTGAAAGAACAAGGACTAATTTGACAACCGAATAGAAATTTCAACTCTTTATTGACATATTTTGCGTTTCTTTTATATATGTTTATCAAAATTGTAAATGTTTGTAGCTTTTACAAAAAAATTCATATATATTTGTGAAAAAATGAATTAGAATTAGCTTTTTTTGGTTCAATGTTGTTATAGTTGAAAGCAATGATATGCCAGATTCCAAAACCAATAACTTTTGAATTCAAAAAACAAAATCAGTTGTTTTTAACCTACAATAAAATTATAGTATAACCTAAACTATGTAAAACATGGTTGCAGCGATAACTGCAACACAGTAACGAACCTCGGCTCATAGTAACCAAGAATTTAAAAAAAAACGTGTAAACAAGCTGTCTGGTGAGAACAATTTCTATTTGTAGCTGGTTCAGAAATGATGACATTCAGAAGTTCGATTAAACGTACTTGTAAAAGTTTGTTGCAAAAACAAATTTATAGGAATTTCAAAAAAACAGTCTGGAACCTCTCGAAAACGGCGTCTGATCAAAACAAGAAGTGCACCATTAGAATTGCCATTGCCAAAAATCCTGTGCACAAAACTTACAGCCCCCTCTTCTTGAACAGCAAGGCAAATCAACAAAGAAAATCGCTATTTTCAATCACTTTTTGTTGTGATGATAGTATAGCATTATTGTGTTATTTTTCTCTTTTTTGCTGTTTTTTCCTTAACTTTGCAAAAAATTATATTTCCTTCTTTTATTTTACTTTTAATGCAACCATTTGTTTGTCTAAGGAAGGTTTTCTAAGTCTCTAAGATATTGCGAAAGTCGTATCTTTACCAAACATCATTTTTGGACTTCGTCCTCTTGTGAATAAAACAGATAACACATATCCAAGGAAGATTTTGGTGTATATTGAGATTTGGATGAAATACGGGAGAACCAGCTTAACCAATCCTAAAAGCGGTGTGGGTTAAACAGACTGCTGAAGATTTTCACTTTTCCAAAAATGATAAATAATGCCTTTTGAATCGCCGCAACTGAAACTGTATAGGACATAGAAGAAGGAAATACTAGAGGAATGGTTTGATTGTGGTCACATAAGATATTTTGTGAAAAGGATTAGATGATGCTGAGAAGCACAACAACGATGATAACAGAAACGACGAAACCAAAGTCTACCTTATTGTTATAATTAACATCATTGTTAAAATCATAATTGCTATTATCACAGTTATCGTTGAAGCTGTGTATCTTGTTTGTTATCAGCATTGTTATAATTGTATTTTTTGTTATCGACAATGGTATCTTCATTATAATCTTCGGTGTCATCAATATCTTCAGTTATTCCCAGTAATAAGACACGACTCCCTCAAAATCCTAATTTTATTGAATTCCTGGGCACTTTTAATTCAAACTATCGGAAGGTTTTTTTTATTTCAGCCACCCCTTCCCCCCAAAAAAACGAACTCCTGAGTACTTGCCCACTTGTAGAAGAGATATTATCTATCTCTTTAGGGTGCTTCCTCCAATATTCATCAGATGGTGTATCAAAGAATCTGAAACTACAGCCTGTAGGCTATATTTTTTTTCACATCCTTTGACCTAAAACTAGCAAATTTTACGCCTTGTGCGAGTAAGGGACTTAATGTTTTTTTTTCTGTTTACTGTTTTGAGGACATTTTTGACTAAACTGGGTTTGTATTTGCCTATTTATGAAACTTTAAAATGTGGTCATGTGGATCTCTAACCAAAAATTAAATTTAAATTAATTCAATTTTAAATTGATCTAACTTATGTTTAAATCTAAGTTAAATCTCAAACTTAAAGGTTTTCTGTGGGAAGTAGAGAGCGAAGTTTGAGCTTAAACTGAAGAAAAAGCTGTTACTTCGCAGTTTATGCTATATATAACTGCAAAGCTGATTCAAATAAATTTTCTCGTTACAATTATCGAATTACATTCATCGAATTATGAAAAACTAGCCCCTTACTAAAAACAAAAAAACGCGACGAAACAAGTCTAGGGTCAGATAAACCTCAAGTAGCCAGAAAGAAATAAAAAATGAATTTGTGTGACTCTCACAGGTCTTTTATCAGCCATTAAATCAAAAAAGTTTTATTGCTTTGCAGTTTTTGCCACATGTTTGGCAAAACTGTTTTAAATAAATAGACTTGTGGTATTTCCCTATTTTCGTAGAAATCTAAGACTAGCGGTTGACGGAAAACATACAACCGAAGAATCAAATCAAAGGTTAAGAGCAGAAGCGCTTTCATGTAGCCTAAAGAAAATAAAAGACTATTTTGTATTGCCTACAACAGTGTTTCACTGACAAGGAAATCAGAAAAATTTCCCATTTTCAAGGGATTTTCAGTTCTTTTTCAAATCTCCGATGAACCTGTTTTCGCAATAAACTTTCACTGTTGACGTTAGCCGAAATAATAGTTACCATTCCTGATTTAGCCTCAAACAATATTTTTTCTTACTAGAATACAGTAATTTTTTCCTATAAACCGTGGTGTATACTATACTAGGTTATATCTATCACGGCAACCATGATTCCTTTATTTATTGACTATTATGATTTGCCTCAAATTTAGTAAAAACAGTGTAAGAAGTGTTAACTTAAAGCCATTTATCATATCTTCTTTGTATTTTACTAAGTAAATCTACTGAAACCGTAGAATAAACCTACAAGCTTGCAAAAGAAATAATAAGTTAAAACAGTTAACAGTTAAGTTAAAACAACTGTAACTAGCAATATTTTAAAAACACGTGGTTACTCATATTTCAAAGGTCATTGAACAAAACGAAGCATTATCAAAAAAAAAAAAAAAAAAAAAAAAAACATAGATAATGCCATAGAGCAAATATATTGCATACAACATCTAAAGCAGCGTGAAATGAAAGGGGGATGCAAACAAAATTAGTAGAAGAAAGCTTAAAACCAAATCTAAAAAGGAAATTGAATAACGGCGATATGATAAAAGATGCCATCTGCTTCATTTTGTCTATACAACACTTTATCATTTTATAATAGAGGTTTCCCACATCAAAATATTGTACCCTAACCTCTATAGTTCGCTCTGATTTGATGACGCTGAATAAGAATAGCTGGTAGATAATTTCGGAGACCACACTGCCTTTCCATGACGATAAATAAAAGTTCGAATAGGGATAAAATCGTTTTAATAGACAGTGATGATAATAACAGTGATAGAAATTCACAAAAAAATACCAGATATTTCGGTCACATATGCATATGTGACCGAAATATCTGGTATTTTTTTGTGAATTTCTATCACTGTTTATTAAAAGGATTTTATCCCTATTCGAACTTTTATTTAAGAATAGCTTGAAATTGTTAAGTTACAAGAATTAGGCTTTTACAAGATACGCTGTTTTTAACGTTGCTATTTAAGTAACATTTATTCTTGAGATTTAATATAATTTTTAAAGGACACTATTTTGGTGTTTAAAAACTCACTAATTTTCAGATTGATTAACTTTTTCTAAAAAAATACACACAAAAATATATGCACAAATTATCTTTATATATCAAACAGTTCGTGGTAACGAACTGTAAGTAAGGAGCGACCCGGCTCAATAGTAACCGAAACTGTAAAAAACGAAATTTTGGTACCAATAGATATATCCAAAGAATCAGACTTTTATGCCGATTTTAAATACATAAGTTTCATCAAGTTTAGTCTTACCATTCAAAAGTAACGATCCTGAGAAAATTTGCCTTATTTTTGAAAAAAGGGGAAACACCTCCTAAAACTCATAGAATCTTAAAGAAAATCACAGCATCAGATTAAGCGTATCAAGCTCCTATATGCAAAAATGTGAAATTTTGTAATTTTTTCTAGAAGAAAGGTGACGGATGCGTGTTTATTTGTTTTTGTGTGTTTTTTCCCCAGGGGTAATCATATTGACCCAGTGGTACTAGAATGTTCCGAGAGGGCTCATTCGAATGGAAATTAAAAGTTCTAGTGCCCTTTTTAAGTGACATAAAAATAGAACAACTAGGCCCCCTTCCACGCTTATGTTTTTCCCAAAGACACCGAATCGAAATTTTAAGATACCCATTTTGTTCAGCATAGTCGAAAAATCTAATAACCATATTTCTTTGAGGGTGACTTAATTCCCCACAGTCCCTGGGGGAAGGACTTCAAGTTATGAAGTTTGCCCATTGTTTACATATAGTATTGGTTATTGGGAAGTATACAGACGTTTTCAGGAGGGATTTATTTCTGGTGGTGGTTACGGGAGAGTATATTTCCATGGAGGAATTTGTCATGGGGAAAAGAATTTTCCATAAAGGGGGCACCGGATTTCTCATCATTGTTTAAAAAACGATCAGAAACTAAATAAAACAAACAAGTTTTTATTACTGAAATTAAGGAACAACATTAAAGCTTAAAACGAACAGAACTTTACGCTAAAGTATCTTTAGTACTTTCAAAAGAGCTATTTATGCTAATTAAACGGCCTTTGCGATTCAGGGGTCATTCTTGAAGAATTAGAACAAAATTCAAACTTTAGCGTAAAGAGTGAGGTATTAACGAGGGGATTAACCCCCTCATATACGTAATAACTTCTGTTTATCTTAAGTTTTAATGTTACTCCTTACTTTCAGTTGAAAAAAACAAGTTTTTTTTTTATTTAATAGCTTCCGAAGAGAATAGAAAGATCTCGTATATGGGATAGATGGTATTGTGCTTTCTATTTAACTTATCTTATTTCTTAAAGGTACGGGACATAGTAAACCGCCTTTTGATTTTAAGTACTTTCTTGCCATTTAGATACCATCAGGCTATCTATTTTACTTATTAGATATTTTAAAGTGCCCTTATAAATAACATTTAAAAGATTTTAGAAATTGTGTTTTTATTTAGTTGTGATGTTGTGCTAAATATGCTTAGGCCCTAGCCTACGTTTCGTCCCTTGTCAGTATTCTATGTTCTTCTGATTAAGCACTTACGATTTCGGATGAAAGTACTTTCAAGAAACTCCATTTTGTTTAGTTTTTTTTTTCGGATGCATAATTTCTTATAAGAATTCCCTTTCAGAATCCCGTCTAAATCGAATATAATTTTTTTTTTAATGGTTTGCTAGCCATCCAGGGAAATGCAACTTTAATGTCGTCCTGCGTTATGATTCTTAATACATAAGAACAGCAAGATATTCATAACTGCTTGCACGAAGAGGCATCTTTATCAAACAAAAAATAAATCAACAGAAATGGTCACTGCTTTGGAAGACTTCGTGAATATTGCCAAGATAAAAGAAAATGATCAAATTTGACCAACTGCATTCAAAATTAACCAAATAACATTGTCAAAATAAATTTCCTGTCGCTAGCATATAGGATGCATGGAATGGAAGAAAGAAGAAGATGCTAACCTATAGTGAATTGAAATATTTTGTCTATAAAATGGGCTTTATAGATGTAAGAACTAGTATGTCTAGTAACCAAAATGGCCGGTAGAAATTTATGTTTGGAACTTAGTATCCTTCAGTCTTGCCTCATTGCTATATTCAAAATCATTTGCAATACGTCGGCATATCACCCCCAAATTTTACAGATGTTGAATGAAACTATTAACAGGAGAAAAACAGCTTTTGAAGATTTTTGTGTGGGTAACTTTGTTTGAGCGTTTGGATAAAAACATAAATATAAAAATTCAAAAAATTTACTTTCATTCAAATTGGGTTAAAGCAATTCTCAAAAATGAACGAAAGTCTTATTTTCCTTTTTTGAAAAATTTAAGAATTTTTAAGACTAGGAATAAAAGTGTGGGCTAGTTATGACTTGGAAAACCGAACTTAAATAGGCAAAATATATGTTAGGACTGGCCAACGCATTCACTTTTAGTCATAAAAAATCTCAAGGGTAGCGGGAAAACTTTTATTTTTTCAATTTTCATGGAATTTGGCGTCATAATGCTTTTCTTAATTTCTTATTCTAACGTTTTTCTTTCTTTTTTAATTAGTCTTTCTAGTTTATATTTCAAGTCAGGAAATTGTATCTTTTCATAGTTTATCTTAACAATTTATGATGAATATTACCAAGTATTTCATGTAAAGTGTCGTGCCGAAACCACGCCTACTTCTATTAAAAAAAAACAATAGTTATAGAATACCTTGCTTATGGTGAATACCTAGCTTGTTTATGCGCTTTCGATTTTTTGAAAATTTTATCTTAAAAAGTCCAAATTTAATTAAATAAAAACATTTTAATTTACGATGCTGATCTAATTAGATAAAGTTGTTTTTTCCTGCAGTGTGCTTTGTATAATTTTGTCTAGTATTCTTTAAGTTAATTAAATAAAAAAAACAAGTTTTTTTTAACTGAAAGTAAGGAGTGACATTAAAACTTAAAACAAACAGAAGTTATTCCGTATATGAAAGGGGCTGTCCCCTCCTCAACGCCTTGCTCTTTACGCTAAAGTTTTTTATTGTTTTAAAAAATAAAGTTGTGTGACAGAGTCAAGCTTTAGCATAAAGAGCGAGGCTTAGAGGTGGGGACAGCCCCTATCATATACGGAATAATTTCTGTTCCTTTTAAGTTTTAATGTCGCTCCATACTTTCAGTTAAAAAAAACACTTGTTTTTTTTTTATTTCTGAACGTTTTTGAATTAATGGAGCTTTGAATTTGGCTCACCGTACATGAATAATCAGAATAAAACTTGTTTATTAATTTTACTAAATGGCTTTCGGGAAATTTTGTTCTGACGTAACTTACGAATTAACTTAGGTAACGAACTTTTATATTTGTATGTTTTTATTATGTATATTAGGGAGTTTACCCCTAGTCAGTACCTCGCGCTTTACGCTGAAGTTCGAATTTTGTTCGGATCACAAACACCTGAATCACAAAGGCCGGTTAATTAGAATAGATAGCTCTTTTGAAAGTACTAAAACAAACTTTAGCGTAAAGGGCGAGGTATTGACTAGGGGGCGAACCCCTCATATATGTAATCATTTCTGTTTGTTTCAAGTTACAATGTTGCTCCTTACCTTCAGTTCAAAAAACTTGTTTTCTTATTTTAATTTCAGATCGTTTTTTAAATAATGCTGGGAAATCTGGCGCCCCCTTCATAGAAATGTCCCTTCCCCTAAAGAAATATCCTCCATGGAAAGATCCTGCCCCGTAACCCCCTCCTCCGACCCCCCCCCCCCCCACCCCACAATAAAAAAATCGCTCCTGAAACGTCTGTATACTTTCCATTAACCAATACTATATGTAAACAATGGGCAAAGTTCATAACTTGTAGCCCTTCCCCCAGGAACAGTGGGGAAGTCATCCTCATAAAATGGTCACCTGAACAAAATGGTCATCTCAAAATTTTGATTGGGTGACTTCGGGGAAAAATGATCGTGGGAGGGGGCCAAGTTGCCCTCCAATTTTTCGGTCACTTAAAAAGGGCACTAGAACGTTTAAATTCCGTTCAGATGTGCCCTCTCAAGATATTTTAGGACTACTGGATCGATAAGATCACCCCTGGGGAAATAAAAAAAAAAAAAAAACAACAAAAAAACAATTAAACACGCATCCGTGATCTTTCTTCTGTCAAAAAATACAAAAATTCCACATTTTTGCAGATAAGAGCTTGAAACTTCTATAGTAGGGTTCTCTGATACGTTGAATCTGATGGTGTGATTTTCATTAAATTCCTATGACGTTTATGGGTTTTTCCCCCCTTTTTTCGAAAATAAGGCAAATTTTCTCAGGCGTGTAACTTTTGATGGGTAAGACTAAACTTAATGAAACTTATATATTTGAAATCAGCATAAAAATTTGATTCTATTGATGCATCTATTGGTATCAAAACGCCGGCTTTTAGAGCTTTGGTTAATATTGAGCCGCGTCGCTCCTTACTTACACTTTGATGTAACCACGAACTGTTTGATGTGTTGAAATTTTGATTATAAATTATTGCCAGTCCATCATATAGTTTATGAAAGACAAAAACCCAACAGCAGACCTTTAGACAATAAAAACTTATTTCCAGAAATCTGGCCAAATTGTCTAAGCTTTTTCGTTTGGGTAGGAAAAAATACTTTCATTTCATCTGTTGGTAGTTTTCAGTCACTTGTACACCGACAACTCGGATGGGACAAACAGTGCGCCCAAGTAACTCCACTTTTCATGTACTACGATTTTAATTCTTACCCTAATTTCTATACTGTTCAAACCAAAGCTTTGTTTACCTTTGGTTTTTAGTTAATTTTTCAGATTAACCTTGTAACGTTTATCCAGTTACCCCGTTATCAAACAGTTCGTGGTAACCAACTGTAAGTAAGGAGCGACGCGGCTCAATGGTAACCAAAACTCTAGAAAACGAAATTTTGATACCAATAGATTCATGAAAAGAATCAAATTTTAATGCTGATTTCAAATATATATTTTTCATCAAGTTTAGTCCAACCTATCAAAAGTTACGCGCCTGAGAAAATTTGGCTGATTTTCAAAAAAAGGGGGAAAGACCCCTTAAAAGTTATAGAACCTTTATGAAAATCACACCCTCATATTTAGCGTATCAGAGAACTCTACTGCAGAGGTTTCAAGCTCCGATCTACAAAAATTTGGAATATTGCAATTTTTGCCAGAAGAAAGATCACGGAAACGTGTTTATTTGTTTTGTTTTTTTCCAAGGGGTGATTGTATCGACCCAGTGGTCCTAGAATATCGTGGGAGGGTTCATTGGAACGGAAATTAAAATTTCTAGTGCCCTTTTTAAGTGAACAAAATAATGGAGGTTAATTAGGCCCCCTACCACGCTCATTTTTTCCCAAAGTCACCCGATCAAAATTTTGAGATAGCCATTTTGTTCAGCATGGCCGAAAATATGATAACTATGTCTTTTATAATGACTTAATCCCCCGAAGTCCCCGGAGGGAGGGCTGAAAATTATGAACTTTACCCAATGTTAACATGTAGTATTGGTTATTGGGAAGTATACACACGTTTTCAGAGGGGATTTTTTCTGGTAGTGGGGGGGGGGGGTGGGTTGGGGCTTATGTGAGAGGATCTTTCCATGAAGGAAGTTTTCATGGGAGAAGGGACATTGCTGTGAAGGGGGCGCCGGATTTCCCAACATTATTAAAAAAAAAAAGATCAGATATTATATAAAAAAACAAGTTTTTCAACTGAAAGTAAGGAACATTATCAACACTTAAAACGACAGAAACCATTACGTATATGATTGGTTTCACCCCCTGGTATATGATTGGTTTCAACACCTCGCTCTTTAAGCCAAAGATTTTTTAGTACTTTCATAAGAGCTATTTATTCTAACTAACGGCATTTGTGATTAAGGGGTCATTTTTAAAGAATTGGAACAAAATTCGGACTTTAGCTTAAAGAGCAAGGTATTGACTAAGGGGACGAGCCCTCTAATATACGTATTAAAAATATATGAATATAGAAGTTCGTTACGTAAGTTAATTTGTAAGTTACGCATATTTATTACTAATAAAAACGTTCGTAAATAAAATTAAACAAGTTTCGAGAAAGTCGTTTAAGTAAATAAAAGTAAAATTAATATTCAAATTTTGTTTTAATTATTCATGTACGTTGAGCCAAAATCAAACCTGCATTAATTCAAAAACGATCAAAAATTAAATAAAAAACACAAGTTTTTTTAACTGAAAGTAAGGAACGACGTTAAAACTTAAAACGAATAGAAATTATTCCGTATATGAAAGGGGCTATCCCCTCCTCAACGCCTCGCTCTTTACTCTAAAGTTTGACTCTCTCACAACTCTATTTTTTTAACAATAAAAAACTTTAGCGTAAAGATCGAGGTGTTGAGGAGGGGACAGCCCCTTTCATATACGGAATAATTTCTATTCGTTTTAAGTTTTAACGTCGTTCCTTACTTTCAGTTAAAAAAACTTGTTTTTTTTATTTAATTGTCTTTAAATTCAAACTATTAAAACATTTTTTTCTCTATGTACGTGTGTAAGTTGACTTTTCCCCAGATACGTAGCGTAAAAAATATTGCCTATCTTCGCAACAGTAGGTGATCCAATACAAATTAACATCCGAGATTTGGTATTCTCTAAAAGAGAGAATTTTAAGAATACCATATTGAAGATAAGAAGGGATATTTTCCCCCTGGTTTGACTTCCAATTGATTTCAACTAACTTAGCCCCTCCCCCCCATCCTGATGAGGACGTCAAGTTTGGGTTCTCAAATCAACATTATCATTATAAACTTGTCTCTACACATTCCGCCTGGTGTTGTAAAACTTCAATCTGGGGTTCCATCAAAATATCATTCATCTTTTACTCTGGTTTTCAGTCAAATCAGTATAACAAAGGCAGTCATTTTACAATATAAAACTTACTTTTTGTTGCTTTTGAAAAGACTTTATCATCTTGGCACATAAATTAAATACGATACTGTACAAGGATATCAGTTTAATATTCAAACATTTCTTGGTAACGAACTGTAAGTATAGAACTGTAAGCGATACGGCTCAATAGTTTTGAAACTCTAAGAAACAGAGTCTTTATAACAATAGATACATCAAAAGAGTTTTTGAAAAAGGGCGTGAAAGCCTTACCCTCCCCCCTCCAGAAAAAAAAACATCAAGTGATCTTAATGAAAATAGCACCATCGGATTCAGCATACCAGAGAGCCCTACTGTAGAGGTTTCAAGCTCATATGTACAAAGATTTTGCTTGCTTTTTTCTTTTTTTTTTTTTTTTAGCTCCCCTCCCAAGCTCATTTTTCCCCAAAGTCACCAGATCAAAATTTTGAGATAGCCATTTTTTTCAGCATAGTCAAAAATCTAATAAATATGTCTTTGAAGATGACTTGTTATGAAGCTATGAACTTTGCCAATTGTTTACATATTAACTAAATAAAAACAATTTTTTTTCAACTGAAAGTAAGGAACAACATTCAAACTTAAAAATAAAAGAAATTATTATGAAGGGGATTGTCCCTTCCTCAACACCTCGCTCTTTACGCTAATGTTTTTTTTAGTACTTTCAAAAAAGCTTCTTATTGTTTTAATGAAACGACCGTTGTGTTTCAGGAGTCGTTCTTAAAGAATTGGGGACATAAGTCAAATTTTAGCGTAAAGAGCGAGGTTTTGAGGAGGGGGTAACCCCCTTCATATACGAAATAATTTCTATTAGTTGTAAGTTTCGATATTGCTCCTTACTTTCAGTTAAAAAAAACTTGTTTTTTTCTATTAATTTCTTTTTATTTAACTTCCCAATCAAAAATACTATGCGTAAACAATGGTCAAATTTTATAACCTAAGGACCTTTCCCCTTGGGCTGTGGGGGGCCATGTTATATCCAAAGGCATAGGTATTGGGTCTTTCAACTATGAAGAGCATAACGGTTATCACAAAATTTTTATCGGAAGATTTTGGGGAAAACGAGCGGGGGAGGGGGCCTAGTTGCCCTCTAATCTTTTTGGTTACCTAAAAAGGGCACTAGAACTTTTAATTTTGTTCGAGTGAGCCTTCTCCAAATATTCTAGGATAAACATTCATCTACACGCATCCGTGGTCTTTCTTCTGGCAAAAAAAATAGAAAATTCAGCATTTTTGGATATAGTAGATTGAAACATCTACAATAGGGTTCCCTTATATGCTGAATCTGACGGTGTGATTTTTGTTGAGATTCTTCAACCTTTAAGGTGTGTTTCCCACCCCCCTTTTTTCGAAAATAGGGCCCTCATGGGAAACTCCTCCGTGGAAGTTTCATCCCATCTAAAGTGCAGATTCCCTTCAGACAGTTCAGTCCTCGCTGAAAATCCCCTCCCTCCGTAAATTTTTTTGCAGACGATTCAGCCGGAAAAATTCTGCTTAGTATACATACATTTGAAAAAAACTTTTATTTCTGATCTGTTTCTCGATCACTCCGGAAATGCTCCCTTCCATGGCAATTTTTACCAGGAAATCAAAACACGTGGAAAATAGCCCCGGATAATTCCCCCGGAATGTCTCCACTTGTAAAATTGAGTTGGCAAAGATAATGTAAGAAAATTAACGATAATTTCGTATAGGAATCCTGTCAAATCTCCCCAGTGTAAAATTTTCCCTGGAAAATTCACCCCCTACAAATTTCTCTCCCCGAGGAAAATTCTCCATATTGAAACCCGTCCCAAGCACAAAATCTCTCCCCGATAAATGTATGTAACCTTCCCAATAACAAATACTATGCGTAGATAATGGACACATTTCATAACATACAGGCCTCTTACCAAGGGCTGTGGAGGGAGGAGCAGTTTGCCCTTAAAGACATAGTTGCTGCATCTTTCAATTATCATAGGCAGCGTAATCGCGCTGCCTAAGTAAAGAACGATGTTGGCACAGTGTATTATTTATTTTTTTGTTTTCCTTTTCCAAAACGGAGCACTTTGTATCGAAGGAGTTGTCGTTAAAACTTTGAAGAGGGCTCATTAGACTGGAAAATGGAATGGATAGTACCCTTTTTTATAGTCAAAAGTGATTGGAAAGTAGCTAACACCCCTTCCACTGCCACCATTTCCCCAAACACATCCAATCAAAATTTTAAGATAACCATTTTGTTCAGCGTAGTTGATTTCCAGATAGAAATTATGTTTTTGAGGAGGACACTCCCCCACAACCCTCAGAACAAGGGTTTTAAGTAATGCACTGTGGGCATACAAGAACGGTGTTGGCATAATGTATTATTTATTTATTTTTTTCTTTTAGACCAGGGCACTTCGTATCGAAGAAGTTGTCGTAAAAACTTCAAAAAAGACTTATTCAACTCGAAATGTGAGTGGCTTGTGCCCTTTTTTATAGTCGAAAGTGATTGGAAGGCAACAAACACCCTTTCCACGCCCGCCAGTTCCCGAAACACATCCAATCAAAATTTTGAGATAGCCATTTTGTTCAGCGTAGTTGATTTCTAGATAGAAATTATGTTTTTGAGGAGGACACTCCCTCACAGCACTCAGAACAAGGGTTTTAAGTAATGCCCTGTGGGCACATAAGAACGATGTTGGCATAATGTATTATTTATTTATTTTTTTCTGTTAGACCAGGGCACTTCGTATCGAAGAAGTTGTCGGAAAATTTTTGAAAAGGACTTATTCAACTCGAAATGTGAGTGGCTTGTGCCCTTTTTTATAGTCGAAAGTGATTGGAAGGCAACAAACACCCTTTCCACGCCCGCCAGTTCCCGAAACACATCCAATCAAAATTTTGACATAGCCGTTTTGTTCAGCGTAGTTGATTTCTAAATAGAAATTATGTTTTTGAGGAAGACACTCCCCCATAGCCCTCAGGGCAAGGGTTGTAAGTTATGCCCTGGGGGCATATAAGATTTTTATCGAAAACGTTGTCGTAGAAACTTCAAAATAGGCTCATTCGATTGGAACTTCAAAGGGCTAGTGTCCTTTTTAATAGTCGAAAGTGATTGGAGGGCAACTAACCCCCCTTTCACGCCCACCTTTTCCCCAAACACATCCAATTAAAATTTTGAGATGGCCATTTTCTTCAACGTAGTTGAAAGTTCTGGAAATTACGTCTTTGAGGATGACAACCCTCTCCCCACACAGCCCTTAGGGCGAATGCTTATTTCCACAGCTTTTGTAAGTTATGCCCTGGGGCATGTAAGGTTTTTTAGAAAGCGTTGTCGTAGAAACTTCAAAAAGGGCTCGTTCGATTGGAAATTGAAAAGGCTAGTGCCCTTTTTAATAGTCAAAAGTGATTGGAAGGCAACTAACACCCTTTCAACGCCCACCATTTCCCCGAACACATCCAATCAAAATTTTGAGATAGCCAATTTGTTCCACGCAGTTAAAAGTTCTGGAAATTATACCTTCGAGCAGGACACCCCCACCCCCACAGTCTTCAGGGCAAGCGTTATAAGTTATGCCCACGGGACATGTAAGGTTTGTTTTGGAATCTTTGTCGTAGAAACTTGAAAAACGGCTCATTCGATCGGAAATTCAAAGGGCTAATGCACTTTTTAATAGTCGAAAGTGATTTGAATGCAACTAACCTCCCTCTCACTCCCACCATTTCACCTAACACATCCAATCAAAATTTTGAGATATCCATTTTCTTCAATGAAGTTGAAATTTCTGGAAATTAGGTCTTTTAGGATGATAACCCCCTCAGAGCCCTTAGTGCAAGGGTTGTAAGCTATGTCCTGGGGGTATATAAGGTTTATATAGAAAGTTGTTGTAGAAATTTCGAAAAGGGCTCATTTGATTGGAAATTGAAAGGGCTAGTGCCCTTTTTAATAGTCGAAAGTGATTGAAGAGTAATTAACCCCGCTCTCATGCTCACCATTTCCCCAAACACATTCAATCAATGTTTAGAGATAGTCATTTTGTTCAACGTAGTTGAAAGTTTTGGAAATCATCTATTTGAGGATGACAAACCCCTCAGAGCCCCCAGGGTAAAGGTTGTAAGTTATACCCTGGGGGCATATAAGGTTTTTATAGATAGAGTTGTAGTAAAAACTTCAAAAAAGGCTCATTCAATTGGAAAATGAGAGGGCTAGTGCCCTTTTTAATAGTCGAAAGTGATTGGAGGGTAGCTACCCCCCCCCCCCCTCTCACGCCCATCATTCCCCCAAACACATCTAATCAAAATGTTCAGATAGCCATTTTGTTCAACGTAGTAGAACGTTCTTGCAAATTAGGTCTTTGAGGATGACAACCCCCCTCTCCCCACAGCCCTTAGGGCAAGGGTTGTATGCTATGCCCTTGGGCATATAAGGTTTTTTAGAAAGCGTTGTCGTAGAAACTTCAAAAAGGACTCATTCGATTGGAAATTGAAATAGCTAGTGCCCTTTTTAATAGTCGAAGTTGATTGGAAGGCAACAAACAACCATTCCACGCCCACTATTTCCCGAAACACACCCAATCAAAATTTTGAGATAGCCATTTTGTTCCAAGCAGTTAAAAGTTCTGAAAATTACACCTTCGAGCAGGACACTCCCCCCCCCCGCAGTCTCCAGGGCACGGGTTATAAGTTATGCCCTCGGGCCATATAAAGTTTGTTTTGAAATTTTTTGTCGTAGAAACTTGAAAAGGGCTCATTCGATTGGAAATTCAAAGGGCTAGTGCACTTTTTAATATTCCAAAGTGATTTGAATGCAACTAACCTCCCTCTCACACCCACCATTTCCCCAAACACATCCAATCAAAATTTTGAGATATTCATTTTCTTCAACGAAGTTGAAAGTTATGGAAATTAGGTCTTTTAGGATGATAACCCCCTCAAAGCCCTTAGTGCAAGGTTTGTAAGCTATGTCCTGGGGGTATATAAGGTTTATATAGAAAGTTGTTGTAGAAATTTCAAGAAGGGCTCATTTGATTGGAAATTGAAAGGGCTAGTGCCCTTTTTAAGGGTCGAAAGTGAGTGGAGAGTAATTAACCCCGCTCTCATGCTCACCATTTCCCCAAACACATTCAATCAAAGTTTAGAGATAGTCATTTTGTTCAACGTAGTTGAAAGTTCTGGAAATTATGTATTTAAGGATGACAAAACCCTCAGAGCCCCCAGGGTAAAGGTTGTAAGTTAGGCCCTTGGGGCATATAAGGTTTTAATATATAGCTTTGTCGTAAAAACTTCAAAAGGGGCTCATTTAATTGGAAAATGAGAGGGCTAATGCCCTTTTTAATAGTCAAAAATGATTGGAGGGTAGCTAACCCCCCCTCTCACGCCCACCATTCCCCCAAACACATCTAATCAAAATGTTCAGATAGCTATTTTGTTCAACGTAGTAGAAAGTTCTGCAAATTAGGTCTTAGAGGATGACAACCACCCTCACATCCCTTAGGGTAAGGGTTGTAATTTATGCCCTGGGGGAATATAAGGTGTTTATAGAAAGCGTTGTCGTAGAAACTCAAAAAGGGTTCATTTGATTGGAAATCGAAAGGCCCTTGTGCCCTTTTTAATAGTTGAAAGTGATTGGAAGGCTTGACATTTTTATAGTAAAGATCGATGTGGGTACAATGTATATATATATATATATATATATATATATATATATATATATATATATATATATATATATATATATATATATTTCTTTTTTGTTTAGACCAGGGCACTTCGTATCGGAGGAGTTGTCGTAGGAACTTCGAAAAGGGCTCATTCCACTCAGTAGGGCTCAAAACCCCTATGCCTTGCCAAGGCCAGAACATAATTGCACTTTACTGAAAAAAATACAAATGAATATGCATTGTCAATTTAATATTTAGTACTCAAATATTGTTAATATTTAGTGATCAAATGTTAATATTATTTGATTTATTACAGTTATAAGAGTAAAAACATTTATATTTGTTCAGGAAAGTGTAAATTATATTCTGGCCTTGGGAAGGCGTACGGGTTTTGAGCCCTATTCGTGTTAATTTCGGCTCGTTTTGAGTTTGACTAAGTTATTTTTTGTTATTTCTGTTCGTTTTGGGTTTCATTTATTTATCGATGCTGATTTGTGGTAGTTTCACGCTTGGTAGATTATTTGATTGTATTTATGCTCATTTTTGGTTTAATGGAATTTTTTACTTTCTTTGAAAAACTTATTTTATGGAAAAAGTTTTTTTAATTAATACTGAACAAAATAATCATCTCAAAATTTTGATCAGATAACTTTGGAGAAAAAAGGGCGTTGGAGAGGGTCAGTTACCGTCCTATCTTTTTGGTCACTTAAAAAAGACACTAGAACTTTTAATTCACCGTCGAATGAATCCTCTCCCGATATTTACGACCATTTTTTCAACACAATCACTCTATGAACTTCTATGAACGAACTACTTCTATGAATATAGAAGTTCGTTACGTAAGTTAATTCGTAAGTTACGTATATTTATTACTAAGAAAAATATTCGTAAATAAAATTAAACAAGTTTCGAGAAAGCCATTTAACCAAATAAAAGTAAAATTAATATACAAATTTTGTTTTAATTATTCATGTGCGGTGAGCCAAAATCAAAACCTGCATCAATTCAAAAACGTTCAAAAATTAAATAAAAAAAAACAAATTTTTTTAACTGAAAGTAAGGAACGACGTTAAAACTTAAAACAAACAGAAATTATTCCGTATACGAAAAGGGCTGTCCCCTCCTCCCTCCCGACCTCCTAGGCCGCTCCTACCTCCCGACTTCCTAGCCCACTCCAACCTCCCGACCTCCTAGGTTGGAATCAGGGCCTGATAAGCACGGGTGCTCAAAAGCTATAGTTGGGGCCCCGTCCCTAGCGAGCCGGGAGGAGAGCCCTAAGTTGCACCTTATTGCAGTGGAGTGGTGTAACATTCTATTAGTAGCCTAGCCCGACAAATAGAATGGCTAACGCAACGGGGCACCAAGGGTCTGGGGAGCCTTTGGTCAAGCCAATTCCCATGAAACACCAATGGATATTGAAGATCAAATGCAGAGAGATACTACTATTACGGCGTTCGCGGTAGCCGACGCGGACAAGGTCAGGGTGGTGCCTGGCCCGACAAGTATGCAAGCCGCCTGATCAAGAAAACATCTGAATATTGGCGCGTGGAATGTTCGCAGCTGCAAGCTGGAATCCACGCAACTGCTCCTTGCAAGGGAGCTGCAGAAGTATGAAATCAACGTTTGTTGTCTATCAGAAACAAGACTTAATGATGTTCTGTCCAAAAAGTTGACCGTTTCCGAATCTGACTCATTCCAGTTCTACAACTCGGGTCCCAATGATAGTTCCGGCCAGCAAGGAGTTGGGTTCCTAATAGACGGTCCAACTGCATCATGCGTCACCGCTTGGGAGCCAGTGTCACCAAGGATCGCCATGATCAGACTGAGAGGCCACATTAGCCACATAACCATAATTGCCGTGTACGCTCCGATAAGGGACAGTAGTGACGCGGTCAAAGATGCCTTTTATGATGACCTACAAAGAATCATCGACAAGACACCAAGGCGTGACATGCTCTTTGTAGCTGGAGACTGGAACGCCCGGCTTGGCGGAGTAGACCCTGACACAGCAGCAGTTATTGGCCGCCACACCGTTGGTGACAGATGCATCAATGGAGAAAGGCTCTCACAGCTAGCCAGATACAACAACCTATGCGTCACAAACACTCTCTTTGAGCACAAGAGACTCCACCTCGTTACATGGCGTTCGAACGACGGCGTAACAACAGCCCAGATCGACCACATCTTAGTCAGCAGAAGATGGAGGAGCTCCTGCACAGATGCCCGGGTATACAGAGGAGTAGACACAGGATCTTTAAATGGATCCGACCACTATCTCCTCACTTGCAAAGTCCGTCACCGCCTTAGTAGGCAGAAGCGACAGAATGCAGGGAAGCGCTTCGATGTTTCGAAACTAAGATGCCCGGAAATCAAAGCCGACTTCGAGTTAAAGCTAAGCAACCGGTTCGAAGCCTTGAATCATCTCTCACTTGTCGATGAAGAATAGGCGCAGATAAAAATTGCGACACAGGACGTAGCTGAGGAGGTGCTTGGCCACACAAAACGAAAACAGCGAGCCTGGATCTCTGACCACACCATAGAACTAGTTGAGAAGAAGCGACCCCTCGTGGGAGGTGCAAAAGAACCCTTAAAAGTAGCCCACAAAGCAGTTAAACAGTCACTGAAACGGGACAGAGAACAGTACTGGTCAAGTCTGGCGAACGAGTTGGAACAAGCGTCCAGGAGCCACAACAGCAGGAAAATGTTCAAACTCCTGAAAGAAGCGACAGGAAAAGCTCCTGTAACGGTTGACACACTGAAAGATAAGTCCGGAGAACTCATCCGAACAGAAGAAGGACGCATGGAACGCTGGCGAGAGCATTTTTCTGAGCTACTGAACCCTGTCAAACCCCCGTGCGATCTACCTGCCTTCTCGAGTGCTGCTAGAGAGCCCTACGCAATAAACCTCGATCCGCCAAGAATTGCGGACGTACAAAAAGCGCTGAAGTGCATGAAAAATAATGAAACTCCTGGAGAGGATGGGATCCCTTCTGAAATTTTCAAGTCCTCACCAACACTACTACGCTGGCTAACCGACCTGTTTGTCCAGGTGTGGATGACGAAGACCTTCCCAAAAGACTGGAAAGTATCAGTCCTCGTTCCGCTATATAACAAAGGAGATAAGGCCATTTGCGGAAACTATAGAGGTATCTCCCTGATCGACCAAGCCATGAAGATCTTCTGCGTCATTCTTTTGAATCGATTCAAAGACGCACGTGACAAGTTAACCCGTCCTGAACAAGCAGGCTTCAGACCAAGCAGAGGCTGTCCAGAACATATATTGACGATTCGCCTCATCCTTCAGCAGTACAGCAGGTTTCATCTACCCTTTCTTATCGCCTTTATTGACTTTGCAGCTGCCTTTGACTCTCTCATCAGAGAGGAGCTATGGAGAATTATGGCTGAAGAGGGTGCGCCACAGGAGCTCATTGAGATACTCCGAAGTGCGTATAAGGACACTGAGACTTGCGTCCGTGTTTCCGGCAATGACACCCATAAGTTTCCAGTGGAGTTTGGGGTAAAGCAGGGATACCCCCTTTCGCCTATATTATTCAACTACGCGATAAACTGGATCATGTATAATGCAATGAGAAACCACAGCGGAATAGTCTTCGGACAAATAGCTGGTTTCCTTCAGCCTCTGACAGATCTGGACTTCGCAGACGACGTTGCTGAGCTGGAAACTACCACCGACAGCTTACAAGGCATGATCGACGATACCTATGTGGTCTCAAAGCGCATCGGACTGGCCATCAGCGGCGCAAAGACTAAAGTATTGGCTCTCAACCAACCTGCTCCTTGCCAAGTTACCCTCGACGGTGAGCCAATAGAAAACGTTGAGGAATTCAAGTATCTTGGCTCTATCATAACACCAGATGGCGGAGCTGAAAGGGATATCTCTGCCCGCATAGCAAAAGCCTGGGGAGTCTTTACTAGTCTGAAAAAAGTATTATGGACAAGACGGGAGATCTCAACCTAAACAAAAGTCAGAATTTATGGTGCAACTGTTCGAGCAGTACTACTGTATGCTTGCGAGACATGGCCGATCAAGGCTGAAGACGCGAGAAAGTTGGACGTGTTCGACCACCACTGCCTTCGTTACATCCTCCGCATTAAGAGATGGGACAGGATTTCCAATAGTGAAGTAAGAAAGTGGCTGTGGCCAATCAGAAGAGCTATCGCTTATCATTAAAAGACGTCGCCTGAAGCTCCTCGGCCACACATTGCGCCGTCCCGAAGGCACGATATGTCGAGACGTCCTTGTCTGTGAACCAACCCCCTCCTGGAAACGTAAACCAGGAGGACAAAAGAAGAACCTGTGGCAAAAATTCAAGGAGGACCTGGAACCGTGGGGAGGATTCAGGAGACACGGTCGGAGATGGGACAAAGACTGGCTGAAGATCGCCGGAGAAGCTGCAGCTGACAGGTCCAAGTGGTCGTCGGAAGTCATCCCAAGATCCTTTGGTGCCGGGCAGGACAGGTCATCGTCTGGTTCCCGCCGAAAGTAAAAGTAAAGTAAGTCCCCTCCTCAACGCCTCGCTCTTTAGGCTAAAGTTTGACTTTCTCACAACTCTTATTTTTTTAAATTATTCCTAATATTTTCCGTATTATTCCGTATATGAAAGGGGCTGTCCCCTCCTCAAAGCTTCGCTCTTTGCACTAAAGTTTTTTTGTTGTTTTAAAAAATAAAGTGACGAGACAGTGTCAAACTTTAGCGTAAAGAGCAAAGCGTTGAGGAAGGGACAGCCCCTTTCATATACGGAATAATTTCTTTTCGTTTTAAGTTTTAACGTCGTTCCTTACTTTCAGTTAAAAAAACTTGTTTTTTTTTATTTAATACTACAAAACTCCTGTCTATTCTTTTTTTTATAAATAGAGAAAATTTAATAACGGTCATTCCCTAGCTGTTTGACAACCTTAATAAGCTTTAAGCTATTTTCTTGGTGGTCGTAAAAAGACTATCTATGCCTAAAATAGAAGATCAAAGAGATATTAAATGAGACAAAGCCAGCCATCTAACCATTCTAAGGAACAAATGTTTTTTTCTATTAAGTTTTAACTTCTTAAAAACTTTAATTAAATTTTAGTGCTAAGTTGTTTTTTTTAAATTAAAGATCAAACGAAACGATGATTAATATGAATAACGTGAGCCATATGGTTCCGGGAATTCTATTTTTCAATTAAATCTTAGATAAAAACGTGCATAAGAAGGCCCAATACCCTAGTGATTTATAAGGCTTAAGTAAGTTCTAAATTCTTTAATCATATATCCTTCAAAATACGCCTATTTTTAAATTAAAAATCAGAAAAAATATCAAATTGAATAAAGTGAGCCATCTAGCCATTGGTTAGGAAGACATTTTTCTGTAATTTCATTTTACAGTTTATTTTTTTCTTTTCAATAATTGTTTTTAAAATAGAGTAGGTATCAAAATGCGACACATCTTAGTTGCTTGTCAACCATAAGAAATTTCTAAGCCACTTTCTTGGATTTTCTTCAAAATCAATGTTCAAAACACAAGATCAAAAGAAATATTAAATTAAATTATTTCAGACCTCTGGCTACTGTAAGAACGAAAAAGAGACAGTTTTCTACTGAGAATCTTGAAAATGTTAACCAGCATATCATAACAATCGGCATTAAGCTTAGAAATAGTCTATTAAGCAAGTGATATGGAAATCGCTTTCGGTCATCAAATATTACATTCCCTCTTTGATATGAATACTTCGAAGAAGCGATATTACTTTCCATTCTATTTTCTTGATTATAAATAGCAGCTTAGTTCATATATTTCTGTAGTCATTGCTAAGCTTTGCCACATCAACATGCATGCTTGAAATGCTACGAGGACGAAAGTTTGGCGTAGCGTAATGCGTAAATGAAAGGTCTTTATTAGAAATAAATATTTGTGTGAGATGGGGGGAAAAGTTTGCTGGATGGGAAAATAGTTTTATGTAGAATATTCAATGAAACACCTGGGTCCATCTGTATGGAATGAGCTACCATTGAGCATTAGGGCGGCGGAACACGTACCTCAATTTAAAAAGAATTTAAAAGATTATATTTTGGGGGAAATTTGTTGAATTTTATTATGGCTGGTAAGGCGAGTAGGGGAGGAAGAGGAGTTGGAGAGGTAAGGGTGGGCTAGTAAGGTAAGAGTGCGCAGAGGCTAATGTTGAGTTGGGAGGGCAGGGTAGGGGAGGGGGAGTTGAGCATTGAAGAGTCATGGAGACTGTAATTGTTATTATTAGTTTTCTTCTACGTTTTCATTTATCAATTATTATTTTTCATTCTGCTATTTATTTTTATCTATTTTTTCATATATATATATAGTCTACAGTATATCTATTTTTGGTTTATTTATAACATATTTAATTAAATAGTTGAGGTTAAAGTAAATAGTCGAGTTAATCGGTAAGTAGTTATGCGGACTTTTGCGCGACCGCAAACCCTCATTAATTTTCTTCAGCGCGAAAGTGTTGTTTTATTTATTTCTTTGTTTGTGAATGTGGAATAATAAGCTTATAAGCTTATGAACTTTAACTTAAGATCACTGAACCAAAAAGAAAAAGAGGAATTACTTTCCTATAATTTTAAGGTTAGATTAAAACAAACTTCAGTTTATGTTTAGGATATGTTTTCGTGAGTCAATCACGATGTGAGAAAGGGTAGTCAAATAAACCTATGTTTTCAAACCCTCAGTGGTTTTCATGTGGTTCTGTATATGTATAAAAATTTGTTATAAATAAAATGAAAACCTATGTTTTCAGACCCTCAGTGGTTTTCCTGTAGTTCTGTATATGTATAAAATTTCGATCTAGTAGAAAAAATGAAATGTGTTTGAGTCAAAAGATTTTTTACAATGAAACTCTGTTTCCCTGTGGCAAAAATATAAATAATGTCTCAATTAAGGGTCCTGTGCTCTGAAAAAAAACATTTTACTATTGGTCAAAAATTTTCTCGTCACTTGACTACTGTAGCATTAGTAGGCCTACATACAGCAAAGATATGGAAGGGGAATAGAGTCTTGATCGGCTATCCCTCCTCCTAGATAACAAGATAATATAAAATAATACTAAAAATTTTAATCTTTGGATATTTTTGGCAAAATAGCCCTTTGTTTACAATTCTTGTCCTCCACCCCTCCTAATAAATATAGAATGCGTTATCGGGAAGGAGGGGGAGAGATAGAAATTGATATCTAATCCCTCTTGATTGTTGGGAATATTTTCATTTTACGCTTTTATTATTGGTTCTGGCGGGGGGGGGCAATAGTGCATCACCTATAGTGCAATAGTGCAACCCTGGAGATATTTTATACAAAATGTCGATCTCAAAATTTAGATCGGATGCACTTGGGGAAAAGAGGGTGGGGGGCTAGCTGCCCTCCAATCACTTTTGATTCTAAAAAGGGCACTAGAACGTATCATTTTCAATCGAGCGATCTCTTTTCGAAGTTTCTACGACAACCCCTTCTGCTAGAAGTGCCTTGATAAAAAAATTAATACATTACACGTTGTGGCCCACATCGCTCTTTACTTAGGGAGCGCTATTGTGCTGCCTATGGTAAGGTTTATCGATTCCGTGTTTTTTCCTTCTAAACTTAAAGAGTTCAAGGAGCCTTTTTAATAACAAACAAATTAGTGATTAATATGTCTTATTTGGTTAGTAGTTTTTGATCATTTTTAAATGAGAGGTAGTTGTCCGGGTTTTCTGAATCAGGAAAAAGTTAAACTTTTGAGAAGGTTTTGAGATGCGTAATTTTTGACAAAAACAAAAAGACTGCTATAGATACTTTTTACGCTGAGCACAACTGTAAGACAACAAAGGAGAAAGCTTTTTTTGTGGTTAAGGGGTTCTTCAGTTTCCCCATGTGGCTTTTTTATGGTAAACAAGATTTGAAACTGACATAGATTTTTTACGCTGAGCACGCCAATTAGATAGTAAAGGTAGTAGAAAATAGTAATAAGCCGCATTTTATAGCTTAGAGGTTCTTCAGTTTTCACAAGTGGTTTTTTTTCTAAAAACTTATAATTAATACAAACATAGATGTTTACACTCAGCATTAAAGTATGATAGCAAAGGATAAACCTCATTTATGGTTTAAAGATTCAACTTTCTCTGGCTGACCGTTTTTCAAAATAAAAGCAATACCAAAACCTTTTTTCTTTGCCATCGCATGATTAAATTGCATTCTAAAAAAGTGCTTATGATATTATTTTTTTCTATTTAAATTTTTATTTAATTCTATTTGTATTAGCTATTATCTATTTATAATTCTATTTAAATTTTATGTAACAAATTTTCCAGACAAATGACGTCATAAAACATTATTCAGGTTTCAATATAGTAGGTTTGACTGGAGCCTACTATAGACATATTAATTGGTAAAGTTATCAATTAATAGGCATAAGGTGGCTTTGGTTTTCACGAAGCGGCACTTTTTCTTTCCTGTCACCAGCACCAATGTCCTAAGGTTTCTTCCCAAAGTTGCTTTAGAACGTATTCTTTATTATTTTACGTTCTGGTAGAGTCCACCATTCCTATCAGCTGAAGGGGGGATATTTCCCCGTTCGTATCTATGCTATCTGCGATTATTCAAATAACAGTAAATATAGGCGTTGGAATTTAAAGCGAACAAAATTATCAAACAGTTCGTGGTAACGAACTGTAAGTAAGGAGCGGCCCGGCTCAATAGTAACCGAAACTCTAAAAAACGGAATTTTGATACCAATAGATACATCAAAACAATAAGATTTTTATGCTGATTTCAAATACATAAATTCATTAAGTTTAGTCTTACCCATCAAAAGTTAAAAGCCTGAGAAAATTTGCCTTATTTTAAGAAAAAGGGGAAAACACCTCTTAAAAGCCATAGAATCTTAATGAAAATAACACAAGCAGTTTTAGCGTTTTAGAAACCCCTAGTGTAGAAGTTTCAAGCTCCCGGAATTTTGCATTTTTTGCCAGAAGAAAGATCACGGAAGCGTGTTAATTTGTTGTTTTTTTTTTCCAGGGGTGATTGTATCTACCCAGTCGTCCTAAAATTTTGTGAGAGGGCTCATTCAAACGGAAATGAAAAGTTCTAATTCCCTTTTAAGTGACAAAAAAATAGAGGGCCACTAGGCCCCCTCCCACGCTCATTTTTTCTCAAAGTTACCCGATCAAAATTTTGAGATAGGCATTCTGTTTATCATGGTCGAAAAATATAATAACCATGTTTTTGAGGATGACTTAATCCCCCACAGTTCCCGGGGGAAGGGCTGCAAGTTATGAGCTTGGCCAAATGTTTACATATAGTATTGGTTATTGGGAAGTATACAAACGTTTTCAGGGGGATTTTTTCTAGTAGTGGGGGGAGGGTGGGATGGGCGTTAAGTAGGAGACTCCTTCCTTGGAGGAAGTTTTCATGGGGGATGGGACACTGCTATAAAGGGGGTGCCGAACCTCCCAGCATTATTTAAAAAAATGATCAGAAAAAAAAAGTTTCATCTAAAAACTTTTCAACATCAAAACTTAAAACGAACAAAAACTATTACGTATATGATTGGGATCGCCCCCTAGTCAACACCTCGCTCTTTACGCTAAAGCTTTTTTAATATTTTCATAAGAGCTATTTGTTCTAATTAACGGCTTTTGTGATTAAGGGGTCATTCTTAAAGTATTGGAAGAAAATTCGAACTTTAGCGTAAAGATCGAGGTACTAACTAGGGGGCGAACACCCTACTATACGTTTATAAAACTATACGAATATAGAAGTTCGTTACGTAAGTTAATTTGTGAGTTACGTATAATTGTTACTAATAAAAACGTTTGCAAATAAAATTAAACAACTTTCGAGAAAGCCATTTAGCCAAAAAAAGTAATATTAGTATAAAAATTTCGTTTTAGTTATTATGTAAGGTGAGCCAAAATCAAAACCTGCATTAATTCAAAAACGTTCAGAAATTAAATAAAAAAAAACAAGATTTTTTAACTGAAAGTAAGGAGCGACATTAAAACTTAAAACGAACAGAAATTATTCCGTATATGAAAGGGGCTGTCCCCTCCTCAACACTTTGCTCTTTACGCTAAAGTTTGACACTGTCTCGCCACTTTATTTTTTAAAACAACAAAAAACTTTAGCGCAAAGAGTGAAGCTTTGAGGAGGGGACAGCCCCTTTCATATACGGAATATTTTCTGTTCGTTTTAACATTTAATGTCGCTCCTTACTTTCAGTTAACAAAATCCTTGTTTTTTTTAAATTTCATCCTATAAAGTTTCGGGTCGCGCCTTATTGGGATTAAATAAAAAAAAACAAGATTTTTTAACTGAAAGTAAGGAGCGACATTAAAACTTAAAACGAACAGAAATTATTCCGTATATGAAAGGGGCTGTCCCCTCCTTAATGCCTCGCTCTTTGCGCTATTTTTTTTTTTATTGTTTTAAAAAATAGCGTTATGAGAAAGAGTCTAACTTTATCGTAAAGAGCGAGGCATTGAGGAGGGGACAGCCCCTTTCATATACGGAATAATATCTGTTCGTTTTAAGTTTTAAAGTTGCTCCTTACTTTCAATTAAAAAAAACTTGTTTTTACTTGTTATAATTTTATAACTTTTTTAATTAATGCAGGTTTTGATTTTTGCTCACCGTACATGAATATATAATACACAATTTGCATATTAAATCTACTTTTATTTGGTTAAATGGCTGTCTCAAAAGTTGTTAAATTTTATTTACGAACGTTTTTATTACTAATAAATATACGCAACTTACGAATTAACTAACGTAACGAACTTCTATATTCATATATTTTTATACGTGCATTAGGGGGTTCACCCCCTAGCCAATACGCTAAAGCAATTACGTTAAAGTTCAAATTTTGTTCTAATTCTATATAACTGACCCCTTAATCACAAAGGCCGTTAATTAGAATAAATAGCTCTTATGAAAGAACATACAAATTTTTGGCTTAAAGAGCGAGGTACTGACTAGGGGGCGAATCCAATCATATACGTAATAGTTTCTTTTCGTTGCTCCTTACTTTCAGTTGAAAAACTTGTTTTTTTATTTAATTGCTGATCGTTTTTTTTTAAATAATGCTGGGAAATCCAGCGCCCCCTTCATAGTAATGTCCCCTCCCCCATGAAAACTTCCTCCATGGAAAGATCCTCCCACATAACCCCCCACCCCCCTACCAGAAAAATCATCCCTGAAAACATCTGTATACTTCCCAATAACCAATACTAGGCTATATGTAAACATAGGGTGAAGTTCATAACTTTCAGCCCTCCCCCTGGGGATTTAGGGTGATTAAGTCATCCTAAACACATATCAATGATATTTTCGACCATGCTGAACAAAATGGCTATCTCAAAATTTTGATCGGGTGAAATTTGGAAAAGAATGAGCGTGGGAGGGGGCCTAGGTACCCTCCATTTCTTATCACTTAAAAAGGGCACTAGAACTTTTAATTTTCATTCAAATGAGCCCTACCACGATATTCTAGGACCACTGGTTTGATACGATCACCCCTGGGAACACAAAAAAAAAACACAAATAAGCACACATCCGTGATCTTCCTTCTGGCAAAATATACAAAATTCCACATTTTTGCAAATAGGAGCTTGAAACCTCTACAGTAGGGTTCTCTAATACGCTGAGGTGTTGTTTTCATTAAGGTTCTATAACTTTTAGGTGGTGTTTTTCCCTTTTTTCGAAAATAATGCAAATTTTCTCAGGAGCGTAACTTTTGATAGGTAAGATTAAACTTGATGAAACTTATATATTTGAATTCAGCATTAAAATCTGATTTCATTTTAGTGTTTCGGTTACTATTGAGCCGGGTCGCTCCTTACTTACAGTTCGTTACCACGAACTGTTTGACTCTGATCGTGGGTATGAGCGTTAGATCATACCTGATCGTCGGTGATCGGCAGGGTTCTCTGGCGTGAACAGTGCCAGAGTTGACTCTGACTTTTAAATTAATTCAAGCCGTTCTTGCAGTCTTCCTCCAAGTAATACTCATTGGAATAAAAGGAGTTAATGGGATCAGCAAAGTGTCATAATCGTTAACGGACTAATGGAGGACGTTAGCTAACTATAATTTCCGTTCATTTTTTTTTTGTTTGTTATTTAATTGTTGGTGGTCGGAAAACTACATAAAAGGCGTTTAAATAATTTTACACGATATATAACCTTAATTTTTATTTGATAGTATTTTGTTCAATTTGGGTGAACTCTTTTTTTTGGTCGCAAAATGGCAGAAATCTGTACTTTGATATGGCAAAATTTCTACTTATAAACGACTCTCGAGCTTTTAATTCTCCTCCAAATGAGCCAGCTTTCAGTGTTGTGCGACCATGGTATGATGCAATCACTTTTGGTAAAAAAAGAAGAAGAAAAAAAAGAAAGGGAAACTTCAAACTTTTTCGTAGAATATTTGTATCCTAGAAATCTAGATATATTTATTTAGAAGAATTAGTATAAATTTAGTAGAAGACGTAAAACCACTGCTAGAGGCCCCCCAAATGTGCTGAATTTTTTTTAGATAATTAACAGTACAATTACTTCCCGGATATGTGACTTTGATTGGATGATTTTTTTACTTATTTGGATTTACTGTAAAAATTAAATTTTAGAAATACATATCGTCTTTTGGAATTCGGGAGAGCCTGGTTTTTGGAGTTTAAGTTTCTATTGACAAGGGCGACTCTTTACTTGACCTTCAATTCCATGTGCGGTTTTATTTCTGGTAGTTTTAAGTTCTAGAGTTGCTATTTGCCTTCATTTGAAAAACAAATTGTTTAATTTTGTTTTTATTTGTTTTTAATATAGTACCTATGCTACTGCCCAACTCAAAACCCAACCGTTCACACTAAAGTTTGCGTTTTTATAACAACGCTCTGGGACCGGAAGACATTTAATTGGAAGACGTTGGGAACATTTAAATCTATCCCGTTTTCTCAGTTTCCTTTAAAGGAAGGAGAGACAGATAATAGCTGAAATTACAACTTTCAAACATGCTTAGGAACAATCTTTGGCTTTAATCACTTTTTTTTACTTTTTTTCCTTGACAGTTTCTTATAAACATGAGTGAGTACTACATCCTAGAAAAATGCCCCCACGTCTAGGTTGGGGGGATGACTCCCTTTCTGTTCTCTGTCCTTCTATCTGAAGCACTTCTCATGGATAGGGGAACATTTAAATCTACAAATTACCTTTTTGAGCCTTTTGTTTTAAGGCTTTGGGCACCCCCTTCCACAGTTAAAAGATTCACCTGTCTTTTTTTCCCTAATTAACTATAAAAAAAAACTTTCCGAAAAATAAGTTTTTCAAAGAAATGTAAAGGTCATTTTAAACTTAAGCTCAACAGATACAAATACCTTTTAAAATTCAAACTCAAAGCGACCAGAAAGTACTATTAAAGAATAAATGAAACCCAAAACGAACAGAAATTAAATAAACAATCATAGCAGAAACATACAACAAGTAATAATATAAATGAATAAACAGATCTTAAAGCGAGTAATGCTTAGATTGAATATGAATATCAAGCTTAAAACGAAAAAAATATTTTCCTATTGAAGTATAAATGAAACTTAAAACAAACAGAAATTAAATAAACAATCAATGCATACAAACATACAATAGATATTAATGTAAATTAATAAATAAATCTTAAAACGAGTGTAACTTAAATTGAATATGCAAATCAAGCTTGAAACGAACACAAATCACCACAAACAAGAGTTTGGGTATGACCTCCTTCTCTCACTGTAAAAGTCTAAAACCTACTTCGTCATTGGCGCTTTACTGAAAACCAATTTTATGACAAATATTTTCTTTTGTACTTAATATTGAAAATAAACATTAAAATTATAGTAACATTTTAAACTGATGAGCTTTCAGCAATTAATATCATTGTACATCAAATATTCAGTTTAATTTATTAGCTCTTTTTAAAAATGTTAAAGAAAAATATAGGTTCCCTACAAACAAGTGTTTGGATATTGCCTCCTTTCCTAACTGCAAATAAAAACCAAAAGCCTTCTGCGTCATTGGCGCTTAACTAAAAACGGATTATATTACAAATATTTAATTTTTCAGTTCTTACAGTATTGAAAATAAAAATATAATTACAGTGAAATAAATTCTTGAACTGATGGATCTTTCAACAATTGATATCATTATACATCAAATATTCAATTTGATGTTGTTTATACTTTCGAAGACTGTTCGCATATAGTTTTCAGTAAGGCGCCAGTGACACAGTAGGTTTTAGACTTTTACAGTGATTAAAATAGGTTTTAGTACTTTTTAGACTAATCTACCAAGAAACTACCACAAATCAGCATTGATAAATAAATGGAACCCAAAACGAACAGAAATTAAAATAAATAACCGAGTCAAACTCAAAACGAGCAGAAACTAACATAAGTTGGGCTCAAAACCCCTATGCCTTCCCAAGGCCAGAACATAATTTGCACTTTACTGAAAAAAATATAAATGTTTTTACTTTTATAACTTTAATAAATCAAACAATATAAACATTTTGATTACTAAATATCAGTATATGTATATTAAACTGACAATGCACATTCATTTGTATTTTTTCAGTAAAGTGCAAATTATTTCTGTTCGTTTTATATTGTCATAGTCTTTCTAGGGAAAAAGAAACTAATACTTTAAATCTTTTCGTTTTTTAAGACTTTATAGTTTGGCCTGCTATTTGTATGCTGGAGAAAAATTTTCAGCAATTTTTAACAACATACACTCCTTTAAAAATATTGACACAAATAGTAGTGTTTAATTTAGTTTCATACCTCCTCTAGTTTACCTGAAATGGAAAACTTGATACCATTCGCAAAAAAAAATCTGTTTACTTACTTTGATAGCTTGGATACACTTACGCTATCTTAATTTGGTTAAATTTTAAGAGCAGAAATAGCCCCGACAGTTTGAACATAATACCTTCAGTCGTTCTTGGGATACTGCTGAGATGCCTTATTGGGAATTAGCATTAACACAGTGCATTTTGATTTAATCTTAAGGCAACATTTAGTTTTTGAACATAATGGGCAAATGAAAGGATGGGAATGGGAGGGGGATTAGTTGCCCTCCAATCACTTTCGATTATTAAAAAGGGCATCAGCCCTTTCTATTTTCAATCAAATGAGCCCTTTTCGAAGTTCCTACGACAACTCCTTCGATACGAAGTGCCCTCGTCAAAACAACAACAACAACAGAAAATAATACATTATGCCCACATCGATCTTTACTATAAAAATCTCAATCCTTCCAATCACTTTCAACTATTAAAAAGGGCACTAGGCCTTTCGATTTCCAATCATAAAAGCCCTTTTTGAGTTTCTACGACAACGCTTTCTATAAACACCTTATATGCCCCCAGGACATACATTGCAAACCTTACCCTAAGGGCTGTTAGGGTGGTTGTCATCCTCTAAGACCTAATTTCCAAAACTTTCAACTACGTTAAACAAAATGGCTATCTCAAAATTTTGATTGGATGTGTTTGGGGAAATGGTGGGCACGAGAGGGGCGTTAGTTGCTCTTAAATAACTTTCGACTATTATCACTTTAGCCCTTAAATCACTTTCGACCATTAAAAAGGGAACCAACCCTTTCAATTTCCAATTGAATGAGCCCTTTTTGAAGTTTCTACAACATCACTTTCTATAAAAAAAAAAAAAAACTTGTATGCCCCCAGGGTATAACTTAAACCCTTGCTCTGAGGGCTGTGGGGGTAGGGGTTATCATCCTTAAAGACCTTATTTCCAAAACTTTCAACTACGTTAAACAAAACGGCTATCTGAAAATTTTGATTGGATGTGTTTGGGGAAATGGTGGGCATGAGAGGGGCGTTAGTCGCTCTCCAATCACTTTCAACTATTAAAAAAGGCTCTAGCCCTTTCAATTTCCAATCAAATGAGCCCTTTTGAAGTTTTTTACGACAACGCTTTCAATAAAAACCTTATATGCTCCCAGGGCATAACTTACAACCCTTGCCCTAAGGGCTGGTGGGGGGGGGGGGGTTGTCATCCTCAAAGACCTAATTTCCAGAACTTTCTACTACGTTGAAAAAAATGGCTATCTGAAAATTTTGATTGAATGTGTTTGGAGGAATCGTGGGCGTGAGAGGGGGGTTAGTTACCCTCCGATCACTTTGGACTATAAAAAGAACACTAGCCCTCTCAATTTCCAATTGAATGATCCCCTTTTAAAGTTTTTACGACAACCCTATCTATAAAAACCTTGTATGCCCCCAGGACATAACTTACAATCTTTGCCTTGGGGGCTCTGGGGCATTTGTCATCCTTAAATACATAATTTTCAGAACTTTAAACTACGTTGAACAAAAAGGCTATCTCTAAACTTTGATTGAATGTTTTTGGGGAAATGGTGGGTGTGAGAGGGGGGTTAATTACTCTCCACTCACTTTCGACTATTAAAAGGGGCAATTTCCAATAAAATGAGCCCTTTTTGAAATTTCTACAACAAATTTCTATATAAACCTTATATGCCCCCAGGGCTTAACTTGCAACTCTTACTCTGAGGGGCCCTGAGGGGGTTATCATCCTAAAAGACCTAATTTCCAGAACTTTCAACTATATTGAACGAAATGGATATCTCAAAATTTTAATCGGATGTGTTTGGGAAAATGGTTGGCGTGAGAGGGGGGTTAGATGCCCTTCAATCACTTCGACCATTTAAAAGGGACCTAGCCCTTTCAATTTCCAATTGAATGAGCCCTTTTTGAAGTTTCTAAAACATCACTTTCTATAAAAGAAACTTATATGCCCCCAGGGCAAAACTTAAACCCTTGCCCTGAGGGCTTGGGGGGGGAGGGGTTATCATCCTTAAAGACCTAAGTTTCAAAACTTTCAACTATGTTGAATAAAATAGCTATCTAAAATTTTGATAGGATGTGTTTGGGGAAAAGGGGGGCTTGAAAGGGGGGCTAGTTGCCCTTAAATAAGTTTCGACAATTAAAAAGGGCACTAGCCCTTTGAATTTCCCTTCGAATGAGCCCTTTTTCAAGTTTCTACGACACAAATTTCAATAAAAACCTTATATGACCCCGGGGCATAGCTTAGACAAGTTTTGACAGTTAAAAAGGGCACTAGCCCTTTGAATTTCCCTTCGAATGAGCCCTTTTTCAAGTTTCTACGACAAAGATTTCAATAAAAACCTTATATGCCCCCACGGCATAACTTATAACCCTTTCCCTGAAGACTGTAGGGGCCTGAAAATGGTTGGCGTGAGAGGGGGGTTAGTTGCCCTTCAATCACTTTCGACCATGAAAAAGGCAATTTCCCTTTCAATTTCCAAATAAATGAGACCTTTTTGAAGTTTCTACAACATCACTTTCTATAAAAAAAACTTATATGCCCCCAAAGCATGACTTAAACCCTTGCCCTGAGGGCTGTGGTGGGGAGAGGTTTTCATCCTTAAAGACCTAAGTTTCAAAACGTTCAACTATGTTGAATAAAATAGCTATCTAAAATTTTGATTGGATGTGTTTGGGGAAAAGGGGGGCTTGAAAGGGGGGCTAGTTGCCCTTAAATAAGTTTCGACAATTAAAAAGGGCACTAGCCCTTTGAATTTCCCTTCGAATGAGCCCTTTTTCAAGTTTCTACGACAAAGATTTCAATAAAAACCTTATATTCCCCCGGGGCATAGCTAATAACCCATTCCCTGAAGACTGCAGGGGCCTGAAAATGGTTGGCGTGAGAGGGGGTTTAGTTGCCCTTCAATCACTTTCGACTATTAAAAAGGGAACTAGCCCTTTCAATTTCCAATTGAATGAGACCTTTTTGAAGTTTCTACAATATCACTTTCTATAAAAAAAAAACTTATATACCCCCAAGGCATGACTTAAACCCTTGCCCTGAGGGCTGTAGGGGGAGGGGTTTTCATCCTTAAAGACCTAATTTCCAAAACTTTCAACTATGTTGAATAAAATGGCTATCTAAAAATTTTGATTGGATGTGTTTGGGGAAAAGGTGGGCGTGAGAGGGGGGTTAGTTGCTCTTTAAACACTTTTGAATATGAAAAAGGGCACTAGCCCTTTGAATTTCCAATAGAATTAGCCTTTTTTCAAGTTCCTATGACAAAGATTTCAATAAAACCTTTTATGCCCCCAGGGTATAACTTATAACCCTTGCCCTGAAGACTGTAGGGGGAGTGTCCTGCTCAAAGATATAATTTCCTATACTTTAAAAAGCGTGGAACAAAATAGCTATCTCAAAATTTTGATTGGATGTTTTCTGAGGCATGGTGGGCTTGAGAGGGGGGTTGGTTAGTTACCCTCCAATCACTCTCGACTATAAAAACGTCACTAGCCCTCTCAATTTCCAATTGAATGAGCCCCTTTTGAAGTCTTTACGACAACTCTATCTATAAAAACCTTATATGCCCCCAGTGCATAACTTACAAGCATTGCCCTGGGGGCTCTGGGGGGGGGGGGGGTAGTTTGTCATCCTTAGATATATAATTTCCAGAACTTTCAACTACGCTGAACAAAAAGGCTATCTCTAAACTTTGATTGAATGTTTTTGGGGAAATGGTGGGCGTGAGAGGGGGGTTAATTACTCTCCACTCACTTTCGACTATTAAAAGGGGCAATTTCAATTTCCAATCAAATGAGCCCTTTTTGAAATTTTTACAACAAATTTCTATATAAACCTTAATTGCCCCCAGGCATAACTTACAACCCTTACACTGAGGGCTCTGAGGGGGTATCATCCTAAAAGACCTAATTTCCAGAACTTTCAACTACGTTGAACAAAATGGATATCTAAAAATTTTCACTGGATGTGTTTCGGAAAATGGTTGGCGTGAGAGGGGATTTAGTTGCCCTTCAATCACTTTCGACCATTAAAAAGCGAACTAGCTCTTTCGATTTCCAATTAAATGAGCCCTTTATGAAGTTTCTGAAACATCACTTTCTATAAAATAAAACTTATAAGCCCCCAGGGCATAACTTACAATCTTTGCCCTGAGGGCTGTGGGGGGGGGGGAGAGGTTGTCATCCTTAAAGACCAAATTTCCAAAACCTTCAACTACATTGAATAAAATGGCTATCTAAAAATTTCGATTGGATGTGTTTGGGGAAAAAGTGGGCTTGAGAGGAGGGTTAGTTGCTCTTAAATCACTTTGACTATTAAAAAGGGCATTAGCCCTTTGAATTTCCAATCGAATGGGCCCTTTTTCAAGGTTCTACGACAAATATTTTAATAAAAACCTTATATGCCCCCAGGGCATAACTTATAACCTTTGCCCTGAAGACTGTGGGGGGAGTGTCCTGCTCAAAGGTATAATTTCCTAAACTTTAAACTGCGTGGAACAAAATGGCTATCTCAAAATTTTAATGGGATGTGTTTGGGGAAATGGAGGGTGTGGAAGGGGTGTCAGTTGCCTACCAATCACCTTCTCAAAATTTTGATTGGATGTGTTTAGGGGAGTGATGGGCAGGGGGAGAGGGGCTAGTTGCCCTCCAATCAGTTTCGACTCTTAAAAATGGCACTAGCTACTCCAATTTCCAATCAAATGAGCCCTTTTCGAAGTTTCTACGACAATACCTTCTATAAAAACCTTATATGCCCCCAGGGCATAACTTAAAACCCTTGCCCTGAGGTTTATGGGGGGAGTGTCCTCCTCAAAAACATATTTTCTATCTAGAAATCAACTACGCTGAACAAAATAGCTATCTGAAAAGTTTGATTGGATGTATTTGGGGGAATGATGGGCATGGGGGGAGGCTAGTTGCCCTTCAATCACTTTCGACTATTAAGGAGGGTACTAGCCCTTCGAATTTCCCATCGAATGAGCCTGTTTTGAAGTTTCTACGACAATGCCTTCTATAAAAACCTTATATGCCCTAGGTCATAACTTAAAGTCCTTGCCTTGAGGGTTGTGGGGGAGTGTCCTCCTCAAAAATATATTTCCTATGCATAAATAATACATAGTATATTGTGCCAAAATTGTTCTTACATGCTTTCAGGGCATAACTTAAAACCCTTGCCCCGAGAATTGTGGGGGAGTGTCCTCCTCAAAAACCTATTTTATATCTTGGAATCAACTACGCTGAACACAATGGCTATCTCAAAATTTTGATTGAATGTGTTTGGGGGAATGATGGGCGTGGGGGGGGAGGGAGGGCTAGTTGCCCTCCAATCACTTTCGACTTAAAAATTGCACTAGCCACTCCAATTTCAAATCAATTGAGCCCTTTTTGAAGTTTCTACGACAACGCCTTCTGTAAAAACTTTATATGCCCCCAGGGCATAACTTAAAACCCTGCCTTGAGGGTTGTTGGGAAGTTTCTTCTTCAAAAATATATTTTCTATCTGGAAATCAGCTACGCTGAACAAAATGGCTATCTCAAAATTTTGATTGGATGTGTTTGGGGGAATGATGGGCGTGAAAGGGAGCTAGTGTCCCTCCAATCACTTTCGACTTAAAAATGGCACTAGCCACTCCGATTTCAAATCAATTGAGCCCTTTTCAAAGTTTGTACGACAACGCCTTCTATAAGAACCTTATATGCCCCTTTGATTGGATGTCTTTGGGGGAATGATGGGCGTCGGGGGGGCTAGTTGCCCTCCAGTTATTTTTGACTATTTAAAATGGTACTTGCTCTCCGAATTTCCAATCGAATGAGCCTGTTTTGAAGTTTCTACGACAACACCTTCTATAAAACCTTATATGCCCCCAGGGCATAACTTAAAACCCTTGCCTTGAGGGTTATGGGGGAGTGTCCTCCTCAAAAACATATTTTCTATGTATAAATAACACATAGTACATTGTACCAACATTGTTCTTATATGCTCTCAGGGCATAACTTAAAACCCTTGCCCTGAGGGTTTTGGGGCAGTGTCCCCCTCAAAAACATATTTTCTATCTGGAAATCAACTACGCTGAAAGAAATGACTATCTCAAAATTTTGATTGGATGTGTTTGGGGGAATGATGGGCGTGAGGGGGGGCTAGTGTCCCTCCAATCACTTTCGACTTAAAAATTGCACTAGCCACTCCAATTTCAAATCAACTGAGCCCTTTCGAAGTTTCTACGACAACGCCTTCTATAAGAACCTTATATGCCCCCAGGGCATATTTTAAAAACCCTTGCCTTGAGGGTTGTGGGGGAGTCTCCTCCTCAAAAACATATTTTCTATGTATAAATAATACATGGTGCATTGTGCCAACATTGTTCTTATATAATCTCAGGGCATGAATCTCGGGGGAATGATTGGCGGGGGGGGGGGCTAGTTGTCCTCCAATCACTTTTGACTATTAAAAAGGACACTAGCCCTTCGAATTTCCAATCGAATGAGCCTGTTCTGAAGTTTTTACGACAACGCATTCTATATGAAGTGCCCTGCTCTAAAGGATAAAAATAATACATAGTACATTTTGCCAACATTGTTCTTATATGCTCTCAGGGCATAACTTAAAAACCCTTGCCTCGAGGGTTGGGGGGGAGTGTCCTCTTCAAAAACATATTTTCTATCTTAAAATCAACTACGCTGAAAAAAATAGCTCTCTCAAAATTTTGATTGAATGTGTTTGGGGGAATGAATGGCGTGGGAGAGGGCTAGTTGCCCTTCAATCACTTTCGACTATTAAAAAGGGCACTAGAACTCTGAATTTCAAATCGAATGAGTCCTTTTTGAAGTTTCTACGACGACCCCTTCCATATGATGTGCCCTGCTCTAAAGGAAAAAAAATAGTACATAGTACATTGTGCCAAAATTGTTCTTATATGTCCTCAGGGCATGACTTAAAACCCTTGGGAGTGTCCTCCTCAAAAAACATATTTTCTGCCTGGAAATCAACTACAATGAACAAAATGGCTATCCCTAAATTTTTATTGGATGTGTATGGGGGAATGATGGGCATGGGGGGGGGCTAGTTGCCCTCCAATCACTTTCGAATATTAAAAAGGGCACTAGTCCTTTGAATTTTCAATCGAATGAGCTTTTTCCAACACCTTCCTTAAAAACCTTATATGACCCCAGGGCATAACTTAAAACCCTTGCCCTGAGGGCTGTGGGGGAGTGTCATCCTCAAAAACATATGTTCTATCTGGTAATCAACTAGGCGGAACAAAATGGCTATCTCAAAATTTTGATTGGATGTGTTTGGGGGAATGAATGGCGTGAAGAGGGCTATTTGCCCTTAAATCACTTTCGACTATTAAAAAGGGCACTAGAACTCTCAATTTCAAATCGAATGAATCCCTTTTGAAGTTTCTACGACGACCCCTTCCATATGATGTGCCCTGCTTTTTGAGGAGTGTCCTCCTCAAAAACATATTTTCAATGTATAAATAATACATAGTACATTGTACCAACATTGTTCTTATATGCTCTAACGGCATAACTTAAAACCCTTGCCTCGAGGGTTGTGGGGGAGTGTCCTCTTCAAAAACATATTTTCTATCTGAAAATCAACTACGCTGAACAACATGGCCATCTCAAAATTTCGATTGAATGTGTTTCGGGAATGATGGACTTGGGGGTGCTTGTTACCCCCCCAATCACATTTGACTATTAAAAAGGGTACTAGCCCTTCAAATTTCCAATCAAATGAGCCTGTTTTGAATTTTCTACGACAAAGCCTTCTATAAAAACCTTAGATGCGTGGGGGGGGGGGCTAGTTGCCCTCCAATAACTTTCTACTATTAAAAAGGACACTAGAACTCTAAATTTGCAATTGAATGAGCCCCTTTTGAAGTTTCTATAATGACCACTTCCATATGAAGTGCCCAGCTCTAAAGGAAAAAAAAATAGTAAATAGTACATTGTGCCAACATCGTTCTTATATGCCCTCACCGGCATAACTTAAAACCCTTGCCCCTAGGGTTATATATATATATATATATATATCTATATATATATATATATATATATATATATATATATATATATATAATATATATATATATATATATATATATATATATATATATAATATATATATATATATATATATATATATATATATATAATATATATATATATATATATATAATATATATATATATATATATATAATATATATATATATATATATATATATATATATATATATATATATATATATATATATAATATATATATATATATATATAATATATATATATAATATATATATATAATATATATATATATATATATATATATATATATATATATATATATATATATATAATATATATATATAATATATATATATATATATATATATATATATATTATATATATATATATATATATATATATATATATATATATATATATATATATATATATATATATATATATATATATGTATATATATATATGGGGAGTGTCCTCCTCAAAAACATATTTTCAATCTGGAAATAAACTACGCTGAACAAATGGCTATCTTAAAATTTTGATTCGATGTTTTTGGGGATAGAATGGGCGTGGGGGGCTAGTTGCCCTCAAATCACTTTCGACTATTAAAAAGGGTAGTAGCCCTTTGAATTTCCAATCGAACGGACCTTTATAGAAGTTTCTACGACAACGCCTTTTATAAAAACCTTATATACCCCCAGGGCAAAACTTAAAACCCTTGCCCTGAGGGTAGTGGGGGAGTACCCTCCTCAAAAACATATTTTCTATCTGGAAATCAACTACGCTTAACGAAATGGCTATCTTAAAATTTTGATTGGATGTGTTTTGGGGAATAATGGGAGTGGGGGAGGGCTAGTTACCCTCCAATCACTTTTGACTATTAAAAACGGTACTAGCCGATCGAATTTTCAATCGAATGAGCCTTTTTAGAAGTTTCTACGACAACGCCTTTTATAAAAACCTTATATTCCCCCAGGACATAACTTAAAACCCTTGCCCTGAGGGTTGTGGGGGAGTGTCCTTCTCAAAAACATATTTTCTATGTGGAAATCAACTACGCTGAACAAAATGGTCATCTCGAAATTTTGATTGGATGTGTTTGGGGGAATGATGGGCGTGGGGGGGCTAGTTGCCCTCCAATCACTTTTGACTATTAAAAAGATTCTAGAACTCTCGATTTCCAATCGAATGATCCCCTTTTGAAGTCTCTACGACGACCCCTTCCATATTAAATGCCCTGTTCTAAAGTAAAAAAATAATATATGGTACATTGTGCCAACATTGTTCTTATTTGCCCTCAGGGCATAACTTAAAACCCTTGCCCCGAGGATTGTGGGGGAGTGTCCTTCTCAAAAAGATATTTTCTATCTGGAAATCCACTACGCTGAACAAAATGGGAATCCCAAAACTTTGATTGGATGTGTTTATGGGAATGATGGGCATGGGGGGGAGCTAGTTGCCCTCCAATCACTTTCGACTATTAAAAATTCCTCTACCCACCCCAATTTCCAATCGAATGAGCCCTTTTCAGAGTTTCTAGGACAATTCCTTCGATACGAAGTGCCTGTCGAAGAAAGAAGAAAAAAAACACATTGTGGCCACATCGTCTTTACTTAGGCAGCGCTAGCGCGCTGCTTATGATTTCTGGTCGTTTTGAGTTTGAATTTTAAAAGGTATTTGTATCTGCTGAGCTTAGGCTTAAAATGGCCTTCACTTTTCTTTGAAAAACTTATTTTTCGGAAAGTTTTTTTTAATTAATTTTGTTCGTTTTTGATTGCAAATAATTTCAAGTTTTTAAAAATTCCTTATTTCAAAATCAAACTTAAAAAAAATTCAAATATTCATCAAAGTATCAAACCTGATATCAAAGTAACAAAATCAAAGTGAAAAATGGGTTTGTGTCGACCTCGGAGTTTTAATCATCTGATGTTTGAACTATTTTTAACAAAATTGCTGTCTCAAAATTTTTATCCGATAGGTTTGAGGAAAAAGGGCGTGGGGGACTAGATTAAGCTTTGGTTCCTTTTGACTCTTTAAATTTGAACTTGAACTTTTTATTTTCAATCAAATGAGCCCTCTCTGAAATTTATACGAGTATCCCTTCTATAAGAACCATATACATCCCCATAGTATAACTTACAACACCTATCAATGCGCCCTGGGGGGTTGTGTCGACCCTGGAGTTTTAATATCTGATGATTGAACTATTTTTAACAAAATGGTCACCTGAAATTTTTATCGGATAGATTTATCCATTTGATACAACCAAAGGCGTAGAGGGCGGGAGGGACTAGCTGCCCTTTGATCTTTTTTCACTCTGCGAAAATGAACTACAACTTTTATTTTCCTATCAAATGAACCGTCTCTTAAATTTATACGAGCTTACATTCCATTAGAACCATATATGCTCCCAGAGAAACACTTATAACGCCTGCCCCGGCCCTTTGGGGGGGGGGGGGGTTGTCGACACAGGAGTTTTTCTGATCTGATCTATGAACTATTTTTATCGAAATGACCATAAGTAAAGGACTTTTTGTTATATGATCGCTGAACTATTTTTTAAAAAATGGCTACCTCAAATTTTTTATCAGATACATTTAGTGAAAAAGGGCTTGGGGGGCCTAGTTGCCCTCTGATAACTTTTGACTCTTAAAAAGGGCACTAGAACTCTCGATTCCCAATCGAATAAGCCCTCTTTGAAGTTTATGCGACGACCCCTTCTATATGAAGTGCCTCTAGGAAAAAAAATTAATGGAGTGTGGGGGGAGGCTAGCTGCCCTCCAATCACTTTTGACTCTTAAAAAGTGAATTACAACTTTCAATTCCAAGCAATTGAGCCCTCTAGGAATTTTATACGAGCATCTCTTCCATAACAACCATATATGCCCCCAGGGCATAACTTACAACGCCTACCCGGCCCTGGGGGGCTGTGTTGACACCTGAGTTTTTCTTATCAGAACTTTGAACTATTTTTAACAAATTTCTATCTCAAAATTTTTATCTGATGCATTTAGGGCGTGGAGGAGGGGGGGCTAGTTACCCTCTGATCTCTTTTGACTCTTAAAAAGTGAACAAGAACTTTCAATTTCAATATCAAATGAGCCCTCTCCGAAGTTTATACGAGCATCTCTTCCTTAAGAACTATATATGACCGTAGAGCATTACTCATAATTCCTGCCTCCGGGCCCTGGTGGGCTCCGTCGAAACATTAATTTTTCCTGTCTGACCTTTGAACTATTTTTAATGAAATGGCTACTATAAAAATTTTATCGGATGGGCTTGGGGAAAACAGGGTTTGGGTGGGGGGGGGACTAGTTGCCCTCGGATATCTTTTGACTCTTAAAAAATGAACTATAACTTTCAATATCCAATCAAACGAGCCCCCTCTGAAGTTTACATGAGCATCCCTCTCATAAGAACCATATACGCCCCCAGGACAATACTTACAACGCCTATCCCCCGTGCTTGGGGGGGGGGGGTGGTTTTGTTATCTAATTTTTGAACAATTTTCAAAACACTGGCTATCTCAAAACTTGTAGCGGACGGTTTTGGGGAAAAAAGAGCGTGGGGGAGGGGCTAGTTTAACTCTCTTGACTCTTAAAAAGTGAACTAGAACTTTCAATTTTCAATCAATGAGCCCTCTATAAAGTTTATGCGAGCCTCCCTTTCATAAGAACTAAATGTGCCTTTAGGGCATAGCTTAGAATGCCTTCCCCTCTGCCCTGGGGGGTTCCATTGACACCGGATTTTTCTTATCCGACCTTTGAACTATTTTTAACAATATGTCTATCTCAAAATTTTCATCAGATGAGTTTTGAAAAAGAAGGCGTGGGGGAGGGCTGACTGCCCTCGGATCTCTTTTGACTATTAAAAAGTGAGCTCGAACTTTCAATATCCAATCAAATGAGCCCTCTCTGAAGTTTATACGAGCATGTTTTTCATACGAACAATATATGCCCCAGGGCATAACTTACAACGCCTCCCCCCGGGCCCTGGAGGTTGTGACGACACCTGAGTTTTTGTTATCTGACTTCTTAGAATTTTTTAACTTAATGGCTATCTCAAAATTTTTATTGGATGCATTTGGGGAAAAGGGGTGTGGGGGGGGGGGGCTAGTTCCCCTCCAATCTCTTTTGACTCTAAATGTTCTCAACTAGAACTTTCAATTTCCAATCAAATGAGCCATCTCTGAATTTTTGAAGAGCATCCCTTCAATAACATCCATATATTCCCCCAGTGCATAACATACAACACCTGCCCTCGGGCCCTGGGGGGCAGTGTTTCCTGAGTTTTCGTTATATGGTCATTGACCTATTTTAAAAAAAGGTATCTGAAAATTCTTATCGGATGGGTTTGAGGAAAAAAGGAAGTGGGGGGGGGGCTAGGTGCCCTCCAATCTCTTTTGACTCTTAAAAAGGGAACTAGAACTTTCAATTTCCAATCAAATGATCCCTCTTTGAAGTTAATACGAGCATCCCTTCCATTAGACCCATATGTAAAGATTGTTGCTAGGCTTACGCAAGTTAGAAATAAGCGTATTTCTCGTATTTAGTGTTTTATTACATTAAGGGTATATTTTTGGTATTTAGTGCATGTTCCACTTCAAGGGTATAGTTGGTATGTGTTGTTTTAAGTACTTGTTTCTGCCTTCTTTTCTATTCAATTAAGTCGATCACCATGACCAAAAACCTACCAGCCAATGAGAGGCTACTTTGGGGGTCATGGAACCAGAATTCCATGCTTGGGCCTTGGAAGATAAGAAGGGGGTAAAGACAACTTGTGGACAGTTCAGCTTTGAGAACCGACAGTGACAAGTGGTTAGAGGAACACCGCTGGGAGAGTTCGAGCAACCTCCACCTTTCTATAATATACGGTGCACTGGGAGAGTTTAACAATAACCTCCACATCAACTGCCGTCGGAGAGTTCCAGTAACCTCCACTAGTCTACCATAGACGGCGAGCTTGGAGGGTGCAGCAGCCACCTCCAAATCAACTGTGCCAGCCGGTGCAAGTTGACTATAGCTCGGATTCTCTACGGCTTCAAGAAGACTGTTCACGAGTGTACTCTAGTATTGTATTTTGTCTATTAGTTTATTAAAGTAGTTTTAGCAACGTCTTGAGTAGATACGAATCCTGCCTACCACGCTACCCAAGGTCTTGTCCTCGTGGAGACTTGATCACCCCCACTGGGACCAATAAGACGGTATCTCTTTAGAGAAATACACCATACTTCACACATATATGCCCCCAGGGTGTAACTTACAACGCCTGCCCCGGGCCATGGTGGGTTGTGTCGACACCGGAATTTTTGTTATATGATCTTTGAAATATTATTCACAAAATAGCTAGCTTAAAATTTTATTGGATACATTTGGGAAAAAAGGGTTTGGGGCGGGGGGGAAGCGGGTTACCCTCTAATATCTTTTGGCATATAAAAAGTGAACTAGAAATTTCAATTTCCAATCAAATGAGACCTCTCTGAAGTTTATACGAGCATTCCTTCAATAAGAACCATATATGCCCCCAGGATACAACTTATAACCCTTGCCCCTGAAGACTTTGGGGAATCTCCTGCTCAAACATATAATTTCCAGAACTTTCAACGAAGTTGAACAAATTTTTATTGGATATGTTTGGGGAAATGGTGGGCGTGGAAGGGGTGTCAGTTGCCTTAGAATCAATTTCGACTATTAAAAAGGGAACTAGCCGTTTAAATTTCCAATCGAATGAGCCCTTTCTGAAGTTTCACGACAACGTTGTCAATACAAAACCTTATATGGCCCCAGGGCATAACTTACAACCTTTGCCCTTAGGACTGTGGGGGAGTGGTCATCCCCAAGACCTAATTTCCAGAACTTAAAAACTACGTTTAACAAAATGGCTGTCTCAAATTTTTGATTGGATATGTTTGGGGAAAAGGTGGGGGGTTTAGTTGCCCTCAAATCACTTTCGACTATTAAAAAGGGCACTAGCCCTTTGAATTTCCGATCGAATGAGCCTTTTTTGTAGTTTTTACGACAAGGCCTTCTATGAAAACCTTATATGCCCCCAGGGCATAACTTAAAACCCTTGCCTTGAGGGTTGTGGGGAGTGTCCTCCTCAAAAACATATTTTCTATCTGGAAATCAACTACGCTGAACAAAATGGCATCACAAAATTTTGATTGGATGTGTTTGGGGAATGATGGGCGGGGGGGGGGGGGGGCTCGTTGCCATCCAATCACTTTCGACTATTAAAAAGGGCACTAGCCCTTATAATTTCCAATCGAATGAGCCTTTTTTGCAGTTTTTACGGCAACCCTTTCTATAAGAACCTTATATGCCCCCAGGGCATAACTTAAAATCCTTGCCCTGAAGGTTGTGGGGGAGTGTCCTCCTCAAAACATATTTTCTATCTGGAAATCAACTACGCTCAACAAAATGGCTATCTTAAAATTCTGATTGGATGTGTTTGGGGGAATGACGGGCGTGGGGGGGCTAGTTGCCCTCCAATCACGTTCTACTATTAAAAAGGGCACTAGCCCTTGGAATTTCCAATTGAATGAGCCTGTTTTTAAGTTTTTACGGCAACCCTTTCTATAAGAACCTTATATGCCCCCAGGGCATAACTTAAAATCCTTGCCCTGAAGGTTGTGGGGGAGTGTCCTCCTCGAAAATACATTTTCTATCTGGAAATAAACTATGCTGAACAAAATGGCTATCTCAAAATTTTGATTAGATGTGTTTGAGGGAATGATGGGTGTTAGGGGGTGGCTAGTTGCGCCCCAATCATTTTTGACCCTTAAAAAGGGCACTAGAACTCTCGATTTCCATTTGAATGAGCCTCCTTTGAAGTTTCTACGACGACCCTTTCCATATGAAGTGCCTTTGGGAAAAGAATAATAATAATAATAAAACATTTTAGCCGCATGGCCTTTACTATAGGCAACGCTATAGCGTTGCCTCTGATAGCTAGTGTGCAACTAAGCAAAACTGTGCATAAACAAGTAAAGATTCAAATGAATGAAACTAACTATATAGATAGAAATTGTATAGATAACTCTTCAATAGTTCAGAGGCTATCAATTAATTTTTCTCCATTTGATTATGGCCCAATTCAGGCCCAACTATCCTACCATTAGTGGTTGACTAACCCACAACTATCCCACATGATGACCCTCGGGGAAAAAACAAAACAAAAAAGCAAAACAAATAACACGCCTCATTGACCATCCGTCTTCAAATAAAAAAAAAAAATCGTAGTTGACTGTTATAGGGGCATAGTCTATAGGGGCTTTATGTCGCCGATTAGGGTTCTTAGATGGGTTGAATTTAGCGGTATAATTTTCTCTAAGATTTGAAATAATCTTTGAGACCACACTGGCTAAGCATGAAAAACACAAAACAATGAAAAAAGAAGGTAAATCACAGCCTGTCAACAAAGGTTGTTTTTTTACTGGCATTGAGTTAACTCATTTTTCTTTGTTGTTTTTGGCTTTTTTTTACCAGGATTGTGTTTTACCAAGAAATTTTACCCTTTCTTTTTTTGTCCTTTCTCTAAAATGATGTAAATTAAGCGAAAAAATTATACTCGGAGACAGGTTTTCTTTTAATTTCCAAACACTTCTAGTGGAAACCTGAAAATTTGCCTCTTCTTCCAAAGCAGACCAATATTTTTTTCCAGTATTTTTTAGTAAATAAATTTCTAGCTACTTTCAATTGAGATTATATGTCTAATTTTTGATATATCGGCTTATAGTCTGTATAGTCTATATATCTATATATAATCATAAACATATCGGCATATGTTTACAGTCTATTGAAGCATAAATTGACTTATTTTATGGGAGGATCTGAAACAAAATTATCATTAATAAAACCTCCATTGAAAATTATATTAGCAGTAACATTAAGAGATTTTTATTTCGTTTTAATCAGTTTTCCAAAGTAAGATATCGAGCTTCAGTTAACATGACAAAGAGAGAAAAAAAATCCTAAGGCTAAACTTGACCTTGAATTTAAAAGAAGTAACGAGCAAATAATTTCTGTAGCTTGGAATTTTGATTTCAAAAGTTTTTCAATTTTTTGGGTAATTTTGGTGTTCGTCCTCAATTTGAGCCAATTGTGCATCAAAGTGTGAAGAGGTAGAGAACTTTATTTGACAAGAGTATCAGACGATTTTTTCCAGGGGCCTACTTGAAACCATGAAAAAGTAATTTTTTAGGACTAAATCCTTTAAACAGTCTAGGGAGAGCTTCTTTGACCCTATTTCCCTTTACTGTGAAGGTGTGATCATAATTGTTGGTAATTTTTATCTTATAAGCTTAAAAGTTTTATTAGAAAATCCAAAAAGGGACAGAATGGCTTGGAATTGTTTCGTTTTATTTTTTTAATCTAAATACCGATCCCTCTGTCTCTTTTTCTTCTTTCACATTTCTCAATTTCCAGATCTCTTTGCATATCTCTCCCCCATATCCCTCTCTTTCTTTCTTTGTTTAAGGATTGGCCTTTTCACACGCTAAAACTCGTTAGGACTTAACAATTCCACTTTGAGATAATTGCTTTACCACGTACAATTCTAATTGCATCTGGAGAACAATGAATAACAGCTCCATCCACTACATCCAGTTTGTTTGCGAAGACTTTCAGTTGAGATTACTCTCCAAGCAATTTTCACTGCCAGGGAGAAAGAACAATTTCCTCTTTCGAAAAAGCTTTGGATATATGCCAAGAATTTCCTGGCTAATTTTAAAGGGCTTAGACCATGACTTCAAATACCAACAGATTTGTTTTTAAGTAATGTTAAAATCGAGTAGTTCTTAACTAAAGAACATCCCCTGACGACAAGCTTAATGGAAAATCTTTGAGTGAAATGAGAGATTTGGATATTTAATAGGCTGTCAACTGCTAAGTGAAAAATGACAGCAACTCTGATCGTATGTGTCTGAAATCAGTAGAACCAAACTCCCATGCTCTCCAAGATCAAACAGGCCATGTTTTCTATGCAATTTGTTAGGTCAGCGCAGTTGCTAAATGTTTAATCATGCCCTACCTTCAGCTTTAAGATCTTTAATTGTTAAACCCGTTTCCTATGAAATGAGTACTGTGAAACCATATTCAGTTTCTGAATATGGTCTCTCAATATTCAGTCGTCTCTCAGCATTTAACTACTACCATGCCACGGTGGGAAGTTTTTGTGAATCATAGCCAAAACATAGCCAAATCATAGCCAATACATAACCAAATCATAGCCAAAACATAGCCAAATCATAGCCAATACATAGCAAAATCATAGCCAAAACATAGCCAAATCATAGCCAAAACATAGCCAAATCATAGCCAAAATATAGCCAAATCATAGCCAAAACATAGCCAAATCATAGCCAAAACACAGGCAAATCATGGCCAAAACATAGCCAAATCATAGCCAAAACATAGCCAAATCATTGCCAAAACTATCTAACCAGCATCCCACTATTTCGAATAAATTGAAAAAACGTCCAAGGGATGTTTTTTTTTTTTCATAGTAATTTCATGAAGCTGACTTGATCCAAAAACTTACTCAGAGATTGCATTGTTCATTTTAAGTTCAGGAAGTATTTCACAGTTCTTAAAAAAAAGGAAAAACTTGGCCTTCAACGTTCTCAAACAGAGCTTTGCTGCTCCTCGCTCAAATTATCATTTACTTATTTGAGTCGAGATTCCTCTTAAAGGAAATAAAAAACGCAACCGAAAGGAATAAAAAAAAACACAACAAAGGATTCAACAAAGAAAAAATCTATTTGTATTTTCAAATCAAACTGTTCGTGGTAACGAACTGTAAGTAAGGAGTGACGCGGCTCAATAATAACCGAAGCTCAAAGTTACCGAATTTTAATAATAATAGATATATCAAAAGAATCAGCTTATTACGCTGATTCCAGATTTATAAAACTTACTAAGTTTATTGTTACCCATCAAAGGCCACAAGCCTGAGAAAATTTTACGATTTCCGAAAAAGGGGGGAAACACTCCCTAAAAGTCAAATAATATCAATGAAAATCACATTATCGGATTCAGGGTATTAGAAAACCTTATTGCAGAGGTTTCGAGCTCCTATGCGCAAAAAAAGGTGAAATTTTGTATTTTTTGTCACAAGAAATATCACGGGTTGTGTACATTTCTTTTTGGTTATTTTTCTCTTCATGGGTGATCGTATCAAACCAATGGTCTTGTAACATCGAGAAAGAACTCATATGAACAAAAATTAATTGCTCTAGTTTCCTTTCTAACAGACCAAAAATCCCTGGGGAAAGGTTTTTAAGTTATAAAATTTGTCCACTGCGTACGTGTTACTGGGAAGGTGTGCACACATTTGTCGGAGGAAGTGTTGAATCCTATGATGGGGAAATTTTCAACGGGGAGAATTTTCCATGTTGGGGGAAGCTTACAGGGGGGGGGGGGGGTAAAGCTTTTCAGGGAAAATTTTACACTCGGGGAATTTGCCAGAATTTCTATACGAAATTATTTTTATACGTCTTACTTTCTCTTTGCCGACTCAATTTTACACGTAAAGATGATAAGGATAATTGTCCGGTTTAAATTTTCCCCGGGATTGAATTGTATAGAGGATTTTTCTATGGTGAGGGTGGGATTATTCATGGAGGTGGGGCCAGATTTCGCAGCATTATTTAAAAACGATCAGAAATTAAATAAAAAACGTACAAGTTTTTCAATTCAAAGTAAGGAGCAACACTAAAACTTAACCACGAACAGAAATTATTAGGTATATGTGAGTGGTGCCCCCTCTTGACACCTAGCTCTTTACGCTAAAGTTTGTATGTTTTAAATTTTTTTTTAATAACGACTCCTGAAATACAAGGGTCGTTTAGCTTGAACAATAAGAAGCTTTTATAAAAGTACCAAAAAATTAAGCGTAAAGAGTGAGGTGTTGAGGAGGGGGAGACCTCCCCAACAAGGTTTTTTCATCAGATTCTGTTTGTTTTTTGTTTCATTTTTAGATAAAATTAGCTTTTTCCTCATGTAAAAGAATGGTCAGCCTCGTTTGTGAGGGCGACTGCTTAAATTTCAGTGCTACTTTTTACCATTTCCTTTGCTTTAAATAGGCGTTTCTTTTACCTCCCTTTCTATGTTTTTCTTCGGTTAATTGAATTTTCCTCTTTATTGTTTGTATTACAGAAAGCTAGTCTGGTCTCCGTCGTTATTTACATGACTGGTCCTTGTTTACCTTAATTTCTACGTTCTGATTATTTTCTGGAAACCATTTCTTGCAAACCCCCCTTCGACAGTTAGGTAGCTGAATATTTTTTGTTGTAGCGGCCACCCAATTTAAAATAAAGAAACGTGAGTAAAAAATCAACAAAAATATAAGCTAAAACCTCAAGCTAGAAACAGCTTGTGAAGGTGTAACTTTTCTTTGAGGGTGTAGTTGTGTTTGGGAATCATTAGATTTTTAATGTTTGAATTTTCACGGATGAAAAACGTTGTCACTAGAGCTCGTTGCTTAGATCTACTTGGATATTGTTGATGATATACCGTTCTACAATTAAAAAAAAAAAAAAAAACAACTAGCAAACAGTTAAAATATATAATTAGCAAACAATTAAAATATATAAAATTTGTAGTCAAAAATCTTGTAATACTAAGAACTTCTTGCATTTTTTTTTACCAGGTGTGTGAGTAAAATTAATATCTTTTTCAGACTTGTGTTTTTTTCTAATCGTTATATTTTCCTGTTACATTTGTGTTCTTTTTTTGTTTAGCTGAATATTTTTGTATTCTTCCAAAGCAGTGCCACACAGAAAAGACAGATAATGAAGTCGGTAATGGTACCTGTGACCCACTGTATGTCCAGCTACCCAGTTTCAACATACATGTTTGGATATCCAATGGGAAGTAATGTACATCGATATCACAAGCTGACTTATATATTGCAGGTGGTTGCCACGCAACCAACCCGCTTTCATAGATGGTAGCCTTGGTCATCATAGTCAGTTCATAGTGGCCATCGGCACTGAATTGTTAAAAGGACAGTGTAAGAAGGTCAAAAATCATGTTCAACTCAAATTTCTTTAGTCAGTTTGTCCAGCACATTTAAACTTAGTATTTAAAACTTAAAGCACAATTAAAATTTAAACCTAGGTAGCTGGTAACACCCGGAACTTCAAGAAAAATAATGATCCTCTTATGTGCATTTCTAACCCACCTATTTTACTACAACAATTCTATTTAATTGAAACATATAAAAGCTTATATGCTTCTAATAGAATATTGTGAAATGTTGGACGAACTGATAAATTAAAAGAAAACAAAAGAAGACGAAGAAAAAAGTGAAAATAAGAACTAGACAGGAAAGAGAAAAGTCTATGAAATAGGGAAAGAGAAGTGAAATAGCAAAGAGTGAGTAAAAACAGAATTTGAGAAGCACCTTTGAGAATGATTTAATGAGAGCATCGCTATGATTAGCATCAAATGTAAAGACTTTCAAAACGCAACATAAGGAGCGAGGGAAAATTAGGTGTTATCTCCAAAGCAAAATATTTAAAAGATCTTTTTTGGCAGTTTCAATGTTAACTTTAGTCGACTTGTTTCTTTTCTGAAAGCTTATCGGGGTCCTGAATTGCTTCTTTTTCTTCTCTAGCAAACGGATAAAATCAGAGCAGTTTTCTCTATACCTAGATCAGGTCTCTTTGAATTTCAAGTTCTGCCAGAATCTTGCAAGACATTTAAAAGAGAGATACCAGTTGGTAATTTTAGTGCTTGGGGTAATGAATGAGGTACTTGCAAAAACCATTACGCTCAGAAATCAGAAGTCAATAGTACTTTTATATTGATTTTTAACACCATTTTATTGATATTATTTTTTCGACACTTCATAGAAGTAAAATAGTGGACAAATCCTCATTAATATATTACTTCCATGCCCCTACCCACCTGGAGCTAAAACCTTAAAGTGAAAAAAACTAAACAAGTATCTTCTCTAGATAGTATCAACGACAGCGCTACCTAATATGCAGAGATATTTTTGATTCATTTATTGGGTTTCAAAAGTCACCAGGTTTAGTAAAGCTCCTATTCGGGCTTCAGCTACTTTTGGGCTCAAAATTAGCAAGGTACTAACCACAATTTATAAACAAAGGAGCCTTTACCCGGGTTACGCAGGTCCAACGGTAGTGAAAATCCTACTGAACTAGAAATGAAACGACAATTCTAAGAAAATGGTGACAGGCGGCTTTTTTTGTTTTTTTTAAATCTGGCACTCCGTTTTCTAAGAATTATTTGGGTGTCTTCTTCATGTTAAAAGTTTGGTTTAAATAGTCTAAAATAAAAAGCCAAAAATATGGTTGACTGAATCACACTTTAAAATATGGGCTCCTCACTTTTGTTCATGATATGCGCTGGCATCTTGTGTAAGGAATGGCAATGGTCTTCGGTATACACTTCGGTATACACTTACAGGAAAAATTGTGGAAGGTATTTTTGGATGTGTTTGGCTTATTTGTTGAGGAGAGGTATGAAATATTTCTTGTGGGATGTTCATTTTAAAATGATATTATAGAAAGTTTACTGAAAATAATGTTATTTATATTTTATTAACAAATAGAATCTGAGTTTAGATTTAGTTGAGTCCAATTGTTTTGTAATTAAAGCTGCCATTAGCATCTCAAGCGGATAAAAATTTTTCAAAGATTCGTCAAAGAATAACCAGGCTATAAGCTGAAATAGGTTTTATTTGTCGCTTAGTTGAAAAGGAGGTCTTTTAATGGCAATTTCACATGGTGGGTTACATGATGCAGGTGTAAGTTTACTTTAGTCGTCGTAAGTTACTCATCAGTAGCACCTCAAATTATAGAAGGATGCTAAGAGATTGGAAAGATTTTTGTCGTTGATGAATATATCTTATTTGAAAGAAGGATATATATTACGTGCAATTCATAAAATATTGGTTCATTTAAGTTTCTAACATAAGAATACTTAGTACGTCATGCACTTAAGAATTATTCTCAAGAACATAATAAATAGTTTTTTATTCGCTTAGAATAAACACTATGAAATATAGTATGCTATGAAAACACCACCCAAAACGTATTATTTACTAGAATGTATTTTCTGATTAATTTCTTCTCGAAACAATTGAAGGTACTTCTCAAAGTTGAAAGCAAACAAGGACTTAAGGATACTAAAGTATTCTTAGGATACTAAAGTATTTGTCAAACTTGGAATTTACACAAGCTGTACCTCGAGTATTTACCCTACCTGATTTCCATCATATGTCCAGGTTCCAAATTTCATTACACATGTTTGCTCATCAAAGGGAAAGTATTCAATATTGATCTCACAAGCGGACTTGTATATTGCAGGTGGTTTCCACTCTACAAGGCCACTTTCTCTGATAGTGGCTTTAGTTGCCAGTACCACCTCAAAGTTGCCATCGGCGCTAAGAGGTTTGAAAGCTTTTCAAAATCCATTCAAAGATACTTTAAATGAAAATAGTGTGCATTATTTAATAATGCATCCTATTTAGTTTCAGTTTATTTCTCTTTGTTTTATGCTGCGTTTTGGTGGTTCTATATGCTGGAACCACTTCAAGCTTATCAGAGCTGCTAAAAGGTTGAGAGGTACTTAAAAATAGATTAAACAGTTTTAATTAAATAAATATAAAAAAAATAGTTTGTCAGAGAACATTAAAATAGGTACTTTAAAAAAAAAATGAAGGTCAAAATTGAAATTAAACTTTCCAATTAAAACTTGCATTTCTTAAACCTGTATAAGAAATAAATTAAAAAGTATACTACGTCTTAATTTTGCGGTTCAAATCAATAATTATTCAAACTTTATTTTTGTTTGAGCAGTTTTTTTATTGAAAATTGTCAAAACAAATTATTTATTCCTATCTAGAATCCTATCGCTTAAGCCTCTATTTCTAAAATAGAATAATTAATAATATAATAAAATAAATATATAATAATAAATAAAACATAATAATTCCTAAAATAAAGAAGAGTTGAAAGTACACCAGGAGCTAAAAATAAAGATTAATTAATCTTTTTAATTAGATTAATTAAATAGTTGTAAACTGAGAAATATATGAACGAATATTTTTTTGCATTATTTGAACACTATAAAATATTGGAACTAACTAGGTAAGTAACACTGAAGTTTATATTTTTTTTTCATCATGTTTCGACAGGGATTAGGTTTAAAAAAAGCTCCAGACAAAGACGTGTTATTTTTTACTTTTGTGTTGTATTAACTCTGTCAGACGGGAATTTTCATATTCCACTTCTGACAAAAACAAAAATGTAAACATTTACACTGCTTTCCTTCACTATTTAAAAAAATAGAAAGTAAATAGCAAAAAAACAAGTCTAAACTTAAGAATGTTAACCAATACACTAAAATAGTGAGCGTTACTTTTATAATTTTGATTTTAAAGACAAAAATGCCCCTAGTGAATAGTCAATACTGACTTTTGGAATTTATATAGTGGTCACAATGACTCAGGATTGGCTTAGGTGGGACCCTGTGGAGGCTAATCTTATTTTTATTATTTTTGTTCGATGCTGTTGTAAAATAAATTCTAACTTCCCTGTGGTTTAATCTCAACAAGTGTTTGTTTAGCCAAAATTCAATTATTTTAGCTTTGTGCTTTTGCTTTTTACTTCTTTATTTTTCTTATGAATTTTTTCAAATAAAGATATCTCAGTTTTAGTGACGTAATGAACATTTTTATTTTGTAAAGAATCAATTCTTTACAAATGATAACAGTGAAACCCAATGTTTTCAAAAGCTTGAAATATTAGAATATCATAATATAAGTTTCAATTGACAAAATAATGAATGATTAAAGTTTTTGCAGTTTAAAAAGTTGTAGTGAAGCCAAAATAAATTTAAGTTACAAGTGCAAAGATTAAAGATGAAATTAAAGATCAAATATTCTTAATTGTTCTTAGCTACTAACTCAAATCAGTTTACAAAGATTATTTTTGGTAAAATCAAGAAGAAGACACTAAAAAAGTCATGAAAGTTAACGAACTTTATTTTTTCTAATTCATGATCATGATCATGATATTCATGATCGTTAAAAAAAATTATGTATAAAAATAATATTTATAAGCTAAATCTATATTTAACCAAATAGAGCCATAAATTTTTCTGTTTCAAATCTAAAAAATGACACAAAACCTTCGTCAAAATTTTGGTACTTTTGATCACATTATTTCATAAAAAGATTATTAAGAACGGATTTCCTGTGTTTCACAAAGGGGACCTTGATGCTGTCATCCAACCCTTTATAGGATTTTTGGACCCATTTTAAAAAGACTATTAAAGTCTTTCCGTGATAGCATACAACAAGTGACATATCAAGACAAATTTTAGGTTAATTTAAGGTTAGTAAATGGTGCTAAGTCCCATTTCAGCAAGAAATGGTGTGCTACAGATGAAAAATTAAATCTAAATGGATTGCAACCCCCTGAACTTCTAAGAATATCATTTTCGGGAGATCTAGACGGGTGAGATGTTAGTTTTCTTTCAGTCAGCTTCATTTGTACACGGTTTACAAATTTTTCCTTTTTTTAAATGTTAAACCATAGTTACCGAGAGACAAAGAATTTGTTCTCTTAAATTGTTAGAAAGATAACATTTATTTAAATATTACGAAATTGCGCAATAATATATGTCTGACTAGAGTAGCAAAAAAAAACTAGGGGAAAAACGAATGGTGGACTGTTGGCAAAGAGATAAGTTATTGTCACTGAGGTGAAGATGTCAACTTCCTCTCCACCCTTGGAGCTAGTATCAGATTACATAATTCCGAATTTGGCAACGAATACCAATGTTCACGCCTAGGAGATGGATTCCCCGAGCTTAAAAAAAAATTAAATAAATGGGGACTCAGCAAGTTCCTGGTACTATACTAATTTTAGAATGAGTCATTAAAATTACGTGTAATTCAATACAATATTTAACCAATTACATTAAAATTTATTGTATCTAGTATGGATAGTATAGGTAGTATTCACACTACCTATTCTACCTAATCACAATATTTACGTTTAACTTTTGAATCTTTTATTCCAATATTTAGTGTCTCACAACTAAACGTTATATTAACTATTGTATTTAGAATTTTTAAAAATTAGGAATTATGAACTTAAAATAATTATATTGACGACACATCATCTTAAGCTTTTCAAATAAATGAATGTATTATTTGGCTCTTTGAACAAACATTTAATTAGAGTACTTAAATTTAGACAATCCTTGCTCATCAAAAAGTGATTAATTTCCTTTAATAGGCTAAAAGTCATGCCCAAAAAATACTGGCAATAATAAATGTATACAATCTGTGACTAAAACCTATGCAGTAAATATATAAACCATTATATTTAATACGTATAAAAATCTATTTATGAATTGAATAAAAACATTAAAATAAATAAAAACGAGAATCCAGAAAATAATAATAAAATAAGCTTACTTATTGTATAGGGCTATATCAGGCCGCCATATATGGTCGGACGGTACATGAAGCATGGTAACGCCTCCGTATTCTGCAGGATCCCATCGGAGCTTATAATCATACCAAAACTAAAAATTGAAATAAAAGCTCCTAATTTTAAGTTTGAAAGTTCTATGGAGACTATTTAACTGTTCTTAAATTATCTTTGCTACCATATAAAGTATAGCCTAGGCGGATATTATTTGTCTTAATTTGTAAGGGTTTGGCTGGTACAGTAATTTTTTAATAGCTTTCTTAAGCACCACATTAGTAGATTGTGCTTTCTAACATAATTTTGCGTTCTCAGTTGTTTCTTAAGATCGTTTCTTACAAGTTGAGATGAGGATGGTCACTCTTGGTATTTTGATTAAATAAAATAACAAGTTTTTTTTAACTGAAAGTAAGGAGCGACATTAAAACTTATAACGAACAGAAATTATTCTGTATATGAAAGGGGCTGTCCCCTCCTCAATGCCTCGCTCTTTACACTAAAGTTTTTCATTGTTTAAAAAAATAGAGTTGCGAGAAAGTCAAACTTTAGCGTAAAGAGCGAGGCGTTGAGGAGGGGACAGCCCCTTTCATATACAGAAGAATTTCTGTTCGTTTTAAGTTTTAATGTCGCTCCTTACTTTCAGTTAAAAAAACTTGTTTTTTTATTTAATTTTTGAACGTTTTTGAATAAATGCAGGTTTTGATCTGGGCTCACCGTATATGAATAATTAAAACAAAATTTTCATATTAATTTACTTTTATTTAGTTAAATGGCTTTCTCGAAACTTGTTTAATTTTATTTACGAACGTACTTATTAGTAATAAATATACGTAACTTACGAATTAACTTACATAACGAACTTCTATATTCATATATTTTTAATACGTATATTAGGGGATTCGCCCCCTAGTCAATACCTTGCTCTTTAAGCGAAATTTTGAATTTTGTTCCAATTCTTTAAAAATGACCGCTTAATCACGAAGGCCGTTAATTAGAATAAATAGCTCTTATGAAAGTACTAAAAAATCTTTGGCTTAAAGAGCGAGGTATTGACTGGGGGGTGAACCCAATCATATATGTAATATTTTCTGTTCGTTTAAAGTTTTGATGTTGCTGCTGTTGCAGTTGAAAAACTTATTTTTTTATATTTAATTTCTGATCTTTTTTTTTAAAAAATGCTGGGAAGTCCGGCATCCCCTTCATAGCAATGTCCCTTCCCCCATGAAAACTTCCTTCATGGAAAGATCCTCCCACATAACCCCAACCCCCCCCCCCACTACCAGGAAAAATCTCCCCTGAAAACGTCTGTATACTTCCAAATAACCAATACTATATGTTAACATTGGGTAAAGTTCATAAATTTCAGCCCTCCCCCCGGGAAATTCGGGGGATTAAGTCATCCTAAAAGACATACTTATAATATTTTCGAACATGCTGAACAAAATGGCTATCTCAAAATTTTGATCAGGTGACTTTGGGAAAAAAATGAGCGTGGGAGGGGGCCTAGTTGCCCTCCATTTTTTTTGGTCACTTAATAAGGGCACTAGAACTTTTAATTTCCATTCCAATGAGCCCTCCCACGATATTCTAGCACCACTGGGTCGATACGATCACCCCTGAGAAAAAAAAACAAAAAAACAATTTGGATTAAACTTGATGAAACTTATATATTTGAAATCAACATTAAAATCTGATTCTTTTGATGTATCTATTTGTTTCAAAATACCGTTTTCTAGAGTTTCGGTTACCATTGAGCAGGGTCGCTCCTGACTTACAGTTCGTTACCACGAACTGTTTGATAGGGTTGTGAGAAAGTCAAACTTTAGCGTAAAGAAAGAGGCGTTAAGGAGGGGACAGCCCCTTTCATATAAGGAATCATTTCTGTTCGTTTTAAGTTTTAACGTCGTTCCTTACTTTCAGTTAAAAAGACTTGTTTTTTTTATTTAATTTTTGAACGTTTTTAATAAATGCAGGTTTTGATCTTGGCTCACCGTAAGTGAATAATTAAAACAAAATTTGCATATAAATTTACTTTTATTTGGTTAAATGGCTTTCTCGAAACTTGTTTAATTTTATTTAAGAACGTTTTTATTAGTAATAAATATACGTAACTTACGAATTAACTTACGTAACGAACTTCTATATTCATATATTTTCATACATATATTAGGGGGTTCGCCCCCTAGTCAATACCTTGCTCTTTAAGCTAAAGTTCGAATTTTGTTCCAATTCTTTAAAAATGACCGCTTAATCAAAAAGGCCGTTAATTAGAATAAATAGCTTTTATGAAAGTACTAAAAAATGTTTGGCTTAAAGAGTGAGGTATTGACTAGGGGGTGAACCCAATCATATATGTAATATTTTCTGTTCGTTTAAAGTTTTGATATTGCTGCTGTTGCAGCTGAAAACTTGTTTTTTTTTATATTTAATTTCTGATCTTTTTTTAAATAATGCTGGGAAGTCCGGCGTCCCCTTCATAGCAATGTCCCTTCCCCCATGAAACTTCCTTCATGGAAAGATCCTCCCACATAACCCCAACCCCCTCCCCCCCACTACCAGAAAAAATATCCCCTGAAAACGTCTGTATACTTCTCAATAACCAACAGGCTACTATATGTTAACATTGGGTAAAGTTCATAACTTTCAGCCCTCTCCCCGGGAAACTCGGGGTATTAAGTCATCCTTAAAGACATACTTATAATATTTTCGAACATGCTGAACAATATGGCTATCTCAACATTTTGATCGGGTGACTTTGGGAAAAAATGAGCGTGGGAGGGGGCCTAGTTGCCCTCCATTTTTTTGGTCACTTAAAAAGGGCACTAGAACTTTTAATTTCCATTCCAATGAGCCCTCCCACAATATTCTAGGACCATTGGGTTGATACGATCACCCCTGGGAAAAAGAAAAAAAAATAACAAATAAACACGCACCCGTGATCTTTCTTCTGGCAAAAAATGCAAAATTCCACAATTTTGTACATAAGAGCTTGAAACCTCTACAGTAGGGTTCTGTGATACGCTGAATATGATGGTGTGATTTTCATTAAGGTTCTATAATTTTTAGGGGGTCTTTCCCCCTTTTTTCGAAAATCAGCCAAATTTTCTCAAGCCCGTAACTTTTGATGGGTAGGACTAAACTTGATGAAACTTATATATTTGAAATCAGCATTAAAATCTAATTCTTTTGATGTATCTATTTGTATCAAAATACCGTTTTCTAGTGTTTCGGTTACCATTGAGCCGGGTCGCTCCTTACTTACAGTTCGTTACCACGAACTGTTTGATAAACCGGGTTTCCCGAAGGTTTCCTTAACAAGATTTTAACGTTAAAATAAGAAACTAAGTAAATTTGCGGAAGAAAATGAAATAATACTACCTAGCCAATATGGATTTCGGAAAGGGCATTCGACGGATCACGCGATTACCCATTTTATTTGTAAAGTGAAAGATTTTCTATTTACGGGCTTTTATGCCTCAGCTTCATTTATTGACCTTTCGAAAGCATTTGATACAGTAAACCATAATCTTTTAATTAGAAAATTAAAGAATTATAAATTTCCACCGTGGATTGTTAGTTGGCTTGAGTCATATCTATCAGATAGGTCACAGGTCGTTATAGTTGGACCAAAAAGATCACGAGACCACCTAATAACTTGCGGAATTCCACAGGGGTCGATTTTAGGGCCACTCCTTTACCTCATTTATACCACAGATATAGTAAATTTTATGAAAGATTGTTTGACAATCATTCGCGGATGATAAAGTTTTATTATTCCGAGCATTAAGTGATGAAACCCTTCTTAAGACCATGGAGAGCGTGTTGAATGATCTAATAAAATATACGAGGAGTAACCGTTTATTGATTAAAATTAAAAAAACAAATTGCATGATTTCTTCTACTATTAAAAAGGTAAACACTGAACTATCTTTAACAGCTGATGGATATTTAATATATAGGGTTTCAAAATTTAAATATTTAGGTGTAATCATTGATGAATTATTGTCATGGAAAGAACATGTAAATTCTATCCCCTTTTTCCGGAAATAAAATACTTGCTCCTTAAGAAAGGCCATCACTATTCAAAACTATCAGACGATCAGTGGATCCAAAACTTTTACTTCATGGTAGACGTTCAGTCTCATCTAAATCAATTTAATTTTAAACTTAACTTTTCGATGTTATTAGAAGTAATAACATTTCCAAACTCCTGTTTTCATGTATAAATACTTGAATAGTCTAGCAACCCAAGGACTAACACAACTTGTCCTTTTTCATTTATCATCATATTATCATGCTTATCCAAAGTCATCATCTACACATTTTTCTCTTATCTCGGATATTTGTCACACGCAAACAACAGCTTTTTCTATCAAATACGTTGAAGTGAAATTATGGAACACCATTCCGCTGGAAATAAAAGATTCTGTTTCAGTTCCGTCTTTTAAATATAATTATAAGAAATACCTTCTTTACACTAGTACAAATAAATAATTTTTAGGAGGATTCTCTCTTTTTTATGTAGTGTACAGTGCCTTTTTTTTTTTTTTTTTTTTTTTTTTTTTTTTTTTTTTTTTTTTTTTTTTTTTTTTTTTTTTTTTTTTTTTTAATTTAGTTTGTATTTCAGTTTTTTGCTTGTCAATAATTAGTAATAGTATTTGTATGAATATTTGAGTTCTCCAGGGACTAAATTTAGGCCCTAGGGATCATTGATCAGTCCTTTTTTATTTCTTTTTCCAAAGTCTGTTTGTTTGTCAATTTGTTGTTTGTCAATAATTAGTGATAGTATTTGTATAAATATTCGAGTTCTCCAGGGACTACATTTAAGCCCTAGGGATCATTGATCAGTCCCTGGAGTTGTGTTTTATTTGTGTGTTTGTATTGAATAAAGTCAAAGTTCAAGTCAAAGTTCATGGTATATCACCTTGAATTCTTAGGTAATAATTTTGAGGTATAACTTTGAAATGAAATTCTTTTATAGCCTACTTTAATTTTGTTTACTTTAGAGCCTGTTAAATGTAGTCTTTGTGAAGCTTTCAAACTTTTTATGTTAGAGGGGTCTGAGACTTTTGTTTCAGATTTACTTCCAACTCCTCAAAAACAAGCATTTTAAAACCGTCAAAAACAGCAAATCTTCAGAAATTATGGGATAACTTTAAATCTTGAGATTCCAGAGGGCTAGGCTGGGGGCGCAAACTATGTGTGTTATAGAAAGACAGATCTGAGCTTTCCTTTTATTAAGACCTCAAGTTATTTTCATATAGTGGATGACATTTTGCGGGTAATTTCAGTGGGTAAAATATACAGGAAACTTTGTTTCACTTTATTTTCTGGTTCTTTGGATTAACACTTTCTAATATAAATCCGATTGAATTGGACTAATAACCCGACTGGTACATTGCTGAATCTGCAAAACTGAACTAGACAAAGAATTAATCCCAGATGGTAATTTTGCTTCGGTCACAATAATGTTTTGTAAATTTAATCAGTTATTATACGAGGATGCCAACAACAGCGAAGGTATGCTGCCATTTTTTGATGCGTTACACTGAAAACAACTTTAAATGCTATTTGAAAAGATATAAAGAAGTGTTTTGGAAAATCTTCTATTCTGCCAAGTGGGCAATCATTAATTAAATTAAGCTTAATTTGGTATGGTAATTCTTAGGATCACTGGAAGAACCGTTAAAAAGTGGGGTTTCAGATGCTTTTTTTTTGTTATTTCTGTCAAGTTTAATTTTAAATACTCTCTTCGAAGGAAAGGAAGGCTTGGTGTTGTAAATTGAAGACAAAACTGTCTCATTAAAACCCTTCTCAAGAGACTTCAACCGGTTTCTGTAAAGCTCAAATTTGCAAGTACTCAAGTAGATCTACTAGATCTTTGGCGTCAATAAAGAAGAAGAATACTCAACAGTAGCCTCTATGATTGAAAGAGGCTAAATAAAATTGATAATAAGAGGCATCTGGCGATGCTTTTGTCTTCACCCATAGAGAACATGTCTATTCCCCTCCATTGCTTTTTTTTTAAAGCTCAATGACGATGTAAAAAAAAAAAAAAAAAAAAAAAAAAAAAAAAAAAAAAAAATAGATGGTTAAAAAATATTCTGACAAATGTAGTGATGCCATAAAGATATTAAATAGAAAAAATAATTAAGAAAAATTAAAACTTAAAAAGAACAGAAAGTATTACGCTTAGAAGGTGGGTTGCAACCTTCCAATACCATGCTCTTCACGCTACCATTTTTAGTACTCTTAAAAAAAGCTTCTTATTGTTTTAATTAAACGGCCCTTGTGTTTCAGAATTGAGACAAAAAGTCAAACTTTAGATTTAAGAGCGAGGTACCAAGAAGGGGGCAATCCCCTCATAAATTTCTGTTCTTTTTAAGTTTTAATGTTGCTCCCTTACTTTCAATTGAAAACTAATCTTTTTTATTTAATCTCTAATCGTTTTTTAGATTATGATGGTAAACCTGGCCCCCCTTCCGTGGATAGATTCTCTAGATAGTTCAATCCCGGAGAAAATTTACCCCGGACAATTACGATTAACATTTGCACATATAAAATTGTGTCGGCAAAGAGAAAGTAAGACAAATAAAAAGAGCTTCATATTATTATTCTGGCAGTTCCCCCAGAGCAAGATTTCCCCGGAAAAACTCACCCCTGGAAACTTCCTGCCCCGTGAAAAATTTTACCCATGTAAAACACCAGTGGAAAATTTGCCCTCCCCCAAACCTAAAAATGTATGCACACTTCCCAATAACAAATACCATAGCCTACATAAACAATGGATAAATTTCTTAACTTTAGGGTTTTTCCCCAGGGGCTGTAGTGTTTATGTTATTTCAAAAGACAGAGATACTAGACCATTCAACTATGTAGAACAAGATGGCTATCTCAAAATTTTGATCGAACGACTTTTGTGAAAAAGGGGCGTCGGAGGAGGGCTAGATGCCCTCTAATCCTTTTGGTCTCTTATTAGAACTTATAATTTCCGTTTTAATGAGCCCTATTCAAACATTCGAGGACCACTGGTTCATCATGATCCCCCCTCCCCCCCCCCCTTGAGAAAAAAAAAACAAAACAAAACAACCAAAAAAACACAAAAAACACTCATCCGTGATCTTTCTTTTGGCAAAAATAGCCAAAATTCCTAAAAAATTTCTTAAAACTTCCACAATAGAATTCTCTGATATATTAAATTAGATGGCGTTGATTTTCATGAAGATTCCTTGACGTTTTAAGGGGTGTTTACCCTCTTTTCCGAAAGTCAGGCAAGTTTTCTCAGGTTTGTAACTTTGATGAGTCAACTAAACTTAATGAATCTTATATTTATGGAATTAGCATAATAAGTTGATTCTATTGATATATCTATTGATATCGAAATTCTGTTTTTTAGAGTTTTCGTTACTATTGAACCGCGTTGGTCCTTACTTACAGTTCGTCGCCTCGAACTATTTGACAGGCTTTTTGAATGTGGAGGGTAAGGAGAGGAACATTCTCTAGCTGTCAGGTAGCCGAAGCGTTGGTTCCATTTTCACACTTTCTTACAAGAGAAGTTCCAGATAAGAAGCTAGTTTCACTTTACTTTCAGATAAGTTGGGGGAAATGTTTAATAAGAAAATGTAAAATGACATAAAATAACACAACAATAACACAAACGTATTAAATCAAAAGCTTCAATTTGGCTCACCTTTTTTGACAGACATTCTGACAAAGATTTTGTTTGACAATTAAAAAAATTAACTAATCCTTTCTAAACCAATAAACGATACTGATATACTCTTTAACATGTCTGGAAGAATGTCTTGAAAAATTTTGATCTAACCCCAAAATCTTTGAGACTAATATAGAAAATGCTAAAAACTATCTTTATCAACACCTTTAACTTATTTTTTACTGTAGGTTATCTTATCCAAAACGAAATATTTACCGAATGTCATTACTGAAAGTGATTTTTAAAGTCATGGCTGGGACGTTTGAGTCCAAAATAAGAAGAAACTCGTTCTTTTTTTTTCTTTTTTTTGGTTAAAACTGCGCTGGATTAAAAGGAAATATGTTTCTTTTATACTTAGTTTGCGATGTTTCCTCTTAAAAAAAAGAACCCCAATCCCCACCAGACAGGCCGAATAGAAAAAGCACGTTACTCTTTTTTCTTCCTCTTTCTGAAAACGTGTGCTATATGTAATATTTGTTCAGAATTACTCAAAATTAATTGAATATGTTTTTATATTGCTAAATTTTCTTTTGTGTATGCATCCCTGGCATATGTTTATCACGGGATTAGAACCAATGAACTACGTTAAGTAGTTTGAGATCATAATACAGAGGTTTAATTGAAAAAGAATAAGTCTTACCTGTTCTACCCAAAGATTCGTTGTCATAATTTGATTCTTTAAATTCTGAAAGAGAAACAAAATTATTATTCTTAAAAGAGGTAAAGAAGGGACAGAATTATATTTTTATCATAAAATAAACATCACTGAAAAAAGCTGCAACATTTAAGGTATATTGTCTTTTTTATTTACTATTATCGATCTAATCCAATATAGACTGTTTATGGTTTTCCATGTATTTTGTGGTGTTTCGTCGTTTTTTATACTTTTACTTAAAATCAAGAGAATAGATTTATTTTTCAAATTTTCTTGAAAAGGAGTTTCTATTATAAATAAAATTTATAGTTAGTTTTTTGGAAATTAAGGAAACTAAGGGGAAAGTTGATACTTTCAACCCTGGATAATCAGAGTATTAGGGGCGACTAAAGTTAATCTTATGGAAATCTCCTTCTTCAATTTATATTTGGAATTTTCTATATTTACAATCATCCTATTGCTAAGAACATCGAGTAAATGCGGGTAATCCAGTTTCTTTCATAAAAAATTAGGCGAGGACGACCGCTCAACAAATTAGTATTGTAAGAAAATCGTCACAGAAAATTACCCCTTAAAATTTATCCCTATTATGGTTAGTATATGGCAAAGATAAATATGGGATGTGTTGCTACATCTTTACTGTATGAAGATACTTTTACCAGAAATTACTATATTCCGTACTGAACACTTTTTAAATGGTTAATTTGTTGGTTTATTATCAGCACACGCCTAAGGTATATTGGATTGATGTCAACGTGATATACTCTAAGCAAAAAAAAGCACAGTTATTCTTTCCTTTCACAATATTCACAGAAAAATTAGTGACATGACATTCTTAGAAACTACGCTTTTGGTGCTGCTTAATTAGTGTCCTAACCGGCTTGGAGAAGAGAAGGGGGGCTCATTCAATATAACGACAGTATCTTACATCTTTAAAATATACATAAGATACTAATGCAACAAGTAATACCGTCAAATCATAGTAATATATAAAAACAAGATTTCTTCAGGAAAATATCAATAGCAAGCACTATATGGTGTTCTTTTCTTCTAGTAAAAATTACTTAAATAGTGCCGTAAAATGATCTCTGTGCGTCCTTTCTTTGGGGACAGAATACACCCAATAAATAAACCCTGAAAAAGATAAGAACAATATGGTACCCATAGCGTACATAGGGTTGGAAAAACCCATAACTTCTGTTTTGGGGAGTAAACTGCTTATAGGTTTCTCAATTTAACTTTGCCCCCAATTTGAGTCTAGCAATATGAAGTCTGCTCCGAAGCCAAATTTAGCTTCAAACTTGTCAATTTCCCTTAGGTCTTGGGAATTTCCAAGTTTTAAATACAATTAAAGTTTTTGAGTACTTTCGGCTGGAATCTATTAAGATGAATTCTTTGCTCTGAACCGAATTTGAACTTCCAGACTTATCAATTTCCCATAGTCTTGGGAATTTTTATCTTTTTTGCCTTTAAAAAGAGAAATATCTGAATCTTGACAAAGTACAAATATACTAAACGTTTTAAAAAAGGTCAGTCTTACGGATATTCTGTCTAAATTTTTCTCGCAAACGGCACTATAAATTTTTCTAAAAATTGATATAATGACATTTTCTAGTGGGAAGAAAATTCTGTACCCCGTCATTCTCCAACGAAGCGTATGACGAGCCGAAGGTCCTGCTTAAATTTATACTTTTAATTCATATCGTATAACCCGATTTTTCATAGCTAAGGTGAGCTTGTATTTTGTTAAAAAAAATAATTGCAAAGCACAAATTTTGAAAATCGACTTAAAAATGTTCCTAGAAACTCCTGGTGTAAGATTTTATACTTGAACACAAAAAAAGAAAAAAAAGATGGACTAACTTAGACGTCTGTACTTTTGAATATATGCCTATAATAATTTTTGCCTATAAAATAATATTTTATTTTATTAGTAGCAGTATGATCCTCAACAAACTATTTCTTAATAGAGAAAAATAAATATTTAAATGCCCAAACTTCATAAAATTATTTATTGCATTTTTAATGATGTTAAAATTCAACTTTTCTTTAATTGAAAATAGGTACTTCCTTTGCCAAATTTTATATTTTGTTTTTCGAGAGGAAGAAACAGATGAAGATATAGGTTTTGAATGATAAGTTTCCCGAAGTCCTTTTTCTTCCCTTGTTTGGCTATTTCGTTTTTTGCTGGACGTAGATACTGGGCTTTGTCATTCTAATAAATTTCTAAAAGGTGGAGCATGTGGGTTGTTGTCCCAGTGACTCAGCAGGTTGATTTACATCATCCTCCACTTTTGGTATTTTCATGTAACCTTTGGCGTAGTTTTTTTTTTGTCTCACAATGTTTCTTCCAAGATATTCATCACGTTACGGGAGATCCCATAATTTAAAGGATGTTTAAGACGCTCTTTAACAACTTTATCAGGGTCTAAAAAGTACATTTACCTATATGAAGGTAATTCAAAATCACCTTCAGGGGTTTATGGTGGATGTGCCGCTGAATTGATTTTGCGACAATTTTGTCCAGCTACTTTGAAACTAAAAACATTACGACTATTGATGGTACGATGATAGCTTACATTGAATGAACCTAAAGCAAAATATGTATTCAAGTTTCAGATTTGTTTGTGGAACTCTTTAAAGAGCATGTAACGTCCTATAAAAGGCCAAACCGATTCATTTGGAAATTGTGGAGGTGGCAATGCAATTTTACCATGCAAGCAGCAACCTCCTAATGAGTCACCTTTCATGGCTGCTCTTTCCACGGAAAAATGGATGACACCACAGTAAATACATGCAATACTGAATAGTACCAAGGACTCTTAATTAACACTTGCGCAGGTTACTGCGTCCTTATGGATTTTACTGTGTTTGTGACACAGCTTGTTGCTGTCGAACATTATGATGGTGGTGTTCTTCTAAAGTAATATTTCTTTTCTCTTCACTTTCATTTTGGACTCATTCTGATTCTCGCTGTTGCTTGTCTTCTAACAGAAACAAATCTCTGTTCTTTGTTTTAATTTTTGACACCTTCTGATACTAACTTTCGCGTGTCTGCTAGCCGCAAAATTCCAAGTTCTCCATTTTCATTTTGACAGGTTTTGATTCTCGCTGTCGCTTGTAATTCTCGCTGCCGCTTATCTTCTAACTGCATGTTTATTTATCCTTACTGTTTCATATCTTTCAACAACATACCTTTGTTAATCAATTTCGTTTATGACTCGTTGTAACTGTTGTTTTCGCAAATCTTCTAACAACATATTTCTTTATTGTTCATTTGCGTTTATCATTACTTCACATTTTTTGTAATACCCTTTACCTTAGCTGCTCAGATTGGTCTTGTCACATTTGATGGTCAAGGCTGTTCATTTTCACCTGTGAGTTTACATTTTCCAAGTCGTCCTCTTGATCTTTACTCAGTTGATGGTCCAATTAGTGCAATTGTCTTAATTTACGTTTTTGGTCCTCTATATATTGTGAAGCTGCTTAAAACACTTTCTTTGTTCTGCAATATCATTTTGATCCATTCTGATCCTCGTTGTCACATGTCTCGTAATTGCATATTTCTTTTTTCTTCACTTTCGTTTTTGACTCGTCGTAATTGTCCATAGGATTGTCCGTGCAATTGTCTTGTGTAATTGTCCGTGTAAAGGATTCTAACCGCAAACTTCTTTGTTCTTATTTTCATTTATCATTACTTCGGATATTTTATTTTAATGCCCCTTGTCCTAGCTGCTTGAATCGGTCTTGTTACATTGTATGGTCTAGGTTGTTCATTTTCGCCCATTCTGAACTTACATTTCTCTCGTCTTCCTCTTGATCTTGTCTCATTTGATGGCCCAGTGTGTTCTTTTAAAGTAATTGTTAATTTACGTTTTTTGTCCTCAAGGTATTGTGAAACTACTGAAAACGCCATTTGTAAATAGATTCGTTACACCTGGTATTTTATGCTTAGCTAGATTCACTGTGAAATTTTGCATGTGTCATAGACACTAAAAACGATACAACCAATCCTGAGGCAAAAATGACGTAATTATGCTCTTGAAATTTGCTAATATATATGACGTCACTCATACGAATTTTTTTCTACAATTAAGGCTCCTGACGAATTTTCTCAAACTCCAAACCTATTGAGATCGTTTTCCTCCGGTAAGAAAATTTCAGGGTGCTAATTTTAAAAGAAAAATATGGTGTTGTCTTTGAGAAAATATTTCATACATAAATAAATAAGCAGTATCGGGCCCCGAACCGGCTATGCTGTCCGGCACCAGCATGGCTACAAGGAAGGCTTGTATATATTGATTCTCATTATCACTTGTATTCTGACCGAAGTCTCTTCTTGATGTCATGGTGTTACCATATGTTTGATACAACCACCCGGGGGAAAATATAAATTCTTTTTAAAAGTGTGACCCAATTAGATCGCCAGTGGCCAGAAATTTCAATATGCCAGTTTTTATGTAAAACACAACTGTTTAGCGATTTCGGGGTCGGGGCCCGGCATGGCTATGCGGATGGCTTGTATGGAGGAACAAAGCGGGCTCAAGACCCTTTAAAAACCTCTAAAATCCCGTCTACCAGTTTTACGAATGAGAAGAAAGAGGTAGGGATGCTACATGTTGTTTTGAAATGAAATAATGCAAGGGTTTTTAGAAGATATTTTCGGAGGGACAAATGAATCTTATGACCCCTCCAATTCCCACCCGCTTCTCTCAACATCAATTGTTTAGCCAACTGGTAAGCCCGCTGAAAATGTTTTGATCCAAAACTGTGCAAAATTCAAGAATTTTTTCGATATCTATGATTGGTGGACCAAACCTAATATAAGGCTCCTCTAAACAATCTTCAACTCATCCCTACCTTTGACTTTTCAGCTGAAGCCTTTTGAAAATTTCCTATTACCTTTGCTAAGTTATAAGGAAAAATGTTACAAACATTAGGAGATAACATCACTTACAAGAATAATCAATGACTGGAAAAAGTAAAATATAAATATGCAAAAACCTTTTAAAGCACATTTTTATCCCAAACTGTAATAGAAAATTTAAATTTTTTTGTTATTGCGGGAAAACTTGAAATATTACGAAAAATGAAAGCATGGGTATACTCTTAGCCTAAATCAAACAGTTCGTGGTAACGAACTGTAAGTAAGGAGCGACCCGGCTCAATGGTAACCGAAACTCTAAAAAACGGAATTTTGATACCAATAGATACATCAATAGAATCAGATTTTAATTCTGATTTCAAATACTTAAGTTTCATAAAGTTTAATCTTACTTATCAAAAGTTACGCGCCTGAGAAAATTTGGCTGATTTTCAAAAAAAGGGGAAAGACCCCCTAAAAGTTATAGAACCTTAATGAAAATAACACCATCATATTCAGCGTATCAGAAAACCCTACTGTAGAAGTTTCAAGCTCCTATCTACAAAAATGTGGAATTTTTCATTTTTTGCCAGAAGAAAGATCACGGGTGCGTATTTTTTTTTTTTTTTTTCCCAGGGGTGATCGTATAGACCCAGTGGTCCTAGAATATTCTGGGAGGGCTCATTGGAATGGAAATTAAAAGTTGTAGTGCCCTTTTTAAGTGACCAAAAAATGGAGGGCAACTAGGCCTCCTCCCACGCTCATTTTTTCCCAAAGTCACCTGATCAAAATTTTGAGATAGCCATATTGTTCAGCATGTTCGAAAATATTATAAGTATGTCTTTTAGGACGACTTAATCCCCGAAGTTCCCGGGAGGAGGGCTGAAATTTATGAACTTTACCCAATGTTAATATATAGTATTGGTTATTTGGAAGTATACAGTACAGACGTTTTTAGGGAGATTTTTCCTGGTAGTGGGGGGGGGGGGGTCGGGGGCTATATGGGAGGATCTCTCCATGAAGGAAGTTTTCATGGGGGAAGGGACATTGCTATAAAGGGGACGCCGGACTTCCCAGCATTATTTAAAAAAGATCAGAAATTAAATATAAAAAAACAAGTTTTTTCAACTGCAACAGCAGCAACATCAAAACTTTAAACGAACAGAAAATATTACATATATGATTGGGTTCACCCCCTAGTCAATACCTCACTCTTTAAGCCAGAGATTTCTCAGTACTTTCATAAGAGCTATTTATTCTAATTAACGGCCTTTGCGATTAAGCGGTCAGTTTTAAAGAATTGGAACAAAATTCGAACTTTCCCTTAAAGAGCAAGGTATTGACTAGGGGATGAACCCCCTAATATACGTATTAAAAATATATGAATATAGAAGTTCGTTACGTAAATTAATTCGTAAGTTACGTATATTTATTACTAATAAAAACGTTCGTAAATAAAATGAAACAAGTTTCGAGAAAGCCATTTAACCAAATAAAAGTAAATTAATATGAAAATTTTGTTTTAATTATTCATGTACGGTGAGCCAAGATAAAAACCTGCATTTATTCAAAAATGTTCAAAAATTAAATTAAAAAAAAATTTTTTTTAACTGAAAGTAAGGAGCGAAATTAAAACTTAAAACGAACAGAAATTATTCCGTATATGAAAGGGGCTGTCCCCTCCTCAACGACTTGCTCTTTACGCTAAAGTTTGACTTTCTCATAACTCTATTTTTTTTAAACAATAAAAAACTTTAGCGTAAAGAGCAAGGCAATGAGGAGAGGACAGCTCCTTTCATATACGGAATAATTTCTGTTCGTTTTAAGTTTTAATGTCGCTCCTTGCTTTCAGTTAAAAAAAACTTGTTTTTTTTATTTAATACCAGTTAAAATCGCACTTCCTATTAACCATAGTGAAGTTATAGAGAAATGGAGAATTTACCTATAAAATATATTGCTGGTAAAAAAGTTGTAATTACTGCCTCGATGTTACTCACAAAAAAAAACAAGTTTTTATGAAGGTGCATTCATTTGTCTCTCCTAAAATTACAGGTCCTTCTCTGTCTCGATTTGTTCTCGAGTGAACCTTCTCTGTCTCGTTTATTAAAGACAAGGCTATATTTTTTTTTCCTTTCTCTTGAGACAAAGAATAGTATGATTTGGTCACTAAAATTCGTCATATAAATGCTAGGCAGCGCAATAGCGCTGCCTAAGTAAAGAACGATGTTGGCACACTGTATTATTTTTTTTCTTTTTTTTTGGTTTCCGTACCAGGGCACTTCGTATCGAAGGAGTTATCGCAGAAACTTCGAAAAGGGGTCATTCAATTGGAAATTGGAGTGGCTAGTGCCCTTTTCAATAGTCGAAAGGGATTGATGGGCCACTAACCCTCCCCCCCTCTCGCCGACCGTTCCCCCAAACACATCCAATAAAAATTTTCAGATAGCCATTTTGTTCAGCGTAGTTGATTTCCAGATAGAAAATATGTTTCTGAGGAGGACACTCCCCCAAAACGCTCGGGGCAAGGGTTTTAAGTTATGCCCTGAGGGCATATAAAAACAATGTTGGCACAATGTATTATTTGTTATTTTTTCCCTTTAGAGCAGAGCACTTCGTATCGAAGAAGTTGACCTAGAAACTTCGGAAAGGGCTCATTCAACTGGAAATCGGAGTGGCTTGTGTCCTTTTTAATAGTCGAAAGTGATTGGGAGGCAACTAACACCCCTTCCATGCCCACCATTTCCCAAAACACATCCAATCAAAATTTTGAGATTGAAATTTTGTTCAGCGTAGTTGATTTCTAGATAAAAATTATGTTTTTGAGTTGGACACTCCCCCACAGCCTTCAGGGCAAGGGTTGTAAGTTATGCCCTGGGGGTACATAAGGTTTTACAGAAGGCTTTGTCGCAGAAACTTCAAATAAGGCTCATTCGATTGGAAATTCAAAGGGCTAGTGCCCTTTTTAATAGTCGAAAGTGATTCAAGGGCAACTAACCCCCCTCTCACGCCCACCTTTTCCCCAAAAACATCCGATGAAAATGTTTCGATAGCCATTTTATTCAACGTAGTTGAAAGTTTTGGAACTTAGGTCTTTAAGGATTACAACCCATTCACCCCCCCCCCCCCCAACCCTCAGGGCAAGAGTTATAAGTTATGCCCTGAGAGCATGTAAGGTTTTTATAGAAAGCGATGTTGTAAAAACCAAAAAGGGCTCATTCAATTGAAAATTGAAAGGGCTAGAGCCCTTTTAATAGTCGAAAGTGATTGAAGGGTAACTAACCCCCCTCTCACGCCCACCATTTCCCCAAACACATCCAATCAAAATTTGAGATATCTATTTTGTTCAACGTAGTCAAAAGTTCTGGAAATTAGGTCTTTTAAGATGATGACCCCCTCAGAGACCTCAGTGCAAGGGTTTTAAGTTATGCCCTGGGTGCATATAAGGTTTATATAGAAAGTTGTTGTAAAAATTTCAAAAAGGGCTCATTTGTTTGGAAATTGAAATTGCCCTTTTTAATGTTCGATAGTGAGTGGAGAGTAATTGACCCCCCTCTCACGCCCATCATTTCCCCAAACACATTCATCAAAGTTTAGAGATAGCCATTTTGTTCAACATAGTTGATTTCCAGATAGAAATTATGTTTTGGAGGAGGACACTCCCCCAGAGTCCGCAGGGCAAAGGTTGTTAGTTATGCCCCGGGGCCATATAAGGTTCTTATAGATAGAGTTGTCGTAAAAACTTCAAAAGGGGCACATTCAATTGGAAATTGAGAGGGCAAGTGCCCTTTTTAATAGTCGAAAGTGATTGGAGGGTAACTACCCCCCCTCTCACGCCCACCTTTCCCCAAACACTTTTCCCCATTGAATGGAAGTTATCAAGTTTTTTGCAGTAGGTTGCATAGGTTGCACTAAGACATGGCTAATTGTAGACAGAGAAAAGCCAAGATAGATAGTCCAAGTAATTGAGAAGCAAATGTTTAAATGGCTGGGGCACGGGTGAATGGCGGGAGTATGCATGACTCTCCTTTTAGACACATACTTGTTTGTTAGTTTTTGGAAAGGCATGCCTGCCTATAGTCTCAGGCATGTTGACCAGGAATTTAAAGTTGACATAAGACCGTTAAATTGCCTGTAATGAGAGGCAAAGAAGGCACGCCCGCCTATGGTCTTAGGAAGGTTGAACAAAAATTTAGAATCTACATAGGACCATTAATTTGCTTAAAATAAGAGGCCAACAATCGTTTAAAGCCATATTTATCTTTAAACAGTACCTATTCGTTGCCTAAGCTCAGCCCCACATTCTGAGAAAATTTCAATTTTTCACAAATTTAGACCAGGAAATCAACCTGTACACCAGGGCACTTCGTAACGAAGAAGTTGTCGTAGAAACTTCGAGAAGGGCTCATTCTATTGGAAATCGGAGTGGCTTGTGCCCTTTTTAATAGTCGAAAGTGAATGGAAAGCAACTAATACTCCTTCCACATCCATTTATTTCCCGAAACACATCCAATCAAAATTTTAAGATAGCCATTTTTTTTAACGTAGTTGAAAGTTCTGGAAATTAGGTTTTTGAGGATAACAACCCCACAGCCCTCAGGGCAAGGGTTGTAAGTTATGCCCTGGGGGCATATAAGGTTTATATAGAACGCGTTGTCGGAGAAACTTCAAAAGGGCTCATTCGATTGGAAATTGAAATGGCTAGTGCCCTTTTAAAAGTCGAAAGTGATTGGAAGGCATCTAACACCCCTTCCACGCCCACCATTTCCCCAAGCTCATTCAATCAAAATTTTGAGATAGCCTTTTGTTCCGCGCAGTTTAAAGTTCAGGAAATTATACCTTTGAGCCAGGCACTCCCCTCACAGTCTTCAGGCCAAGGGTTATAAGTTATGCCCTGGAGGCATATAGGTTTTTATTGAAAAATTTGTCGTAGAAACTTGAAAAAAGGCTCATTCGATTGGAAATTCAAAGATCTAGTGCCCTTTTTAATAGTCGAAAGTGATTTGAGGGCAACTAACCCCCCTCTCACGCCCACCTTTTCCCCAAACACATCCAATCAAATTATAGCACTTTTGTTCAGCGTAGTTGATTTCCAGATAGAAATTATGTTTTTGAGGAGGACACTCCCCACAGCCCTTAGGGCAAGGGTTGTAAGTTATGCCGTTGGAGCATATAAGGTTTTTATAGAAAGAGTTGTCGTAGAAACTTCAAAAAAAGCCCGTTCGACTGGAAATTCAAAGGACTAGTGCCCTTTTTAATAATCTAAAGTGATTGAAGGGCAACTAACCCCCTGTCACGCCCACCTTTTCCCCAAACACATCCAATCAAAATTTTAAGATAACCATTTTGTTCAGCGTAGCTGAAAGTTCTGGAAATTAGGCCTTTGAGGATGACAACCCCCCACAGCCCTCAGGGCAAGGTTTTTAAGTTATGCCCTTGGGGCATATAAGGTTTTTAGAGAACGCGTTGTCGTAGAAACTTCAAAAATGGCACATTCGATTGGAAACTGAAATGGCTAGTGCGCTTTTTAATAGCCGAATGTGATTTGGAGGCAACTAACACCCCTTCCACGCCCACCATTTTCCCAAAAACATCTAATCAAAATTTTGGAATAGCCATTTTGTTCCACACAGTTTAAAGTTCAGGAAATTATACTTTTGATTAGAACACTCCTCTCACAGTCTTCAGCGCAAGGGTTATAATTTATTCCCTGGGGGCATATAAGTTTTCATTGAAATATTTTTCGTAAAAACTTGAAAAGGGCTCATTCGATTGAAAATTCAAAGGGCTGGTGCCCTTTTTAATAGTCTCAAAAGTGATATGAGGGCAACTCACCCCCCTTTCACGCCCACCTTTTCCCCAAATACATCCAATAGAAACTTTTAGATATCCATTTTATTAAACGAAGTTGAAAGATATGGAAATTAGGTCTTTAGGGATGACAACCCCTCCACCCCGACAGCCCTCAGGGCAAGGGTTGTAATTTATGCCCTGGGGGCATATAAGGTTTTTATAGACAGCGATGTTCTAGAAACTTAAAATAGGCTCATTCAATTGGAAATTGAAAGGGCTAGTGCCCTTTTAATAGTCGAAAGTGATTGAAGGGCAACTAATCCCTTCTCACGCCTACAATTTCACCAAGCAAATCCAAGATATGAGAACGAAAGTTCTGGAAATTATATCTTTTAGGAAGATAACCCAGTCATAGCAGTCAGTGAAGATAACCCAGTCAGTGCAACAGTTTTAAGTTATGCCCTGGGGGCTTATAAGGTTTAAATAGAAATTTGTTGTAGAAATTTCAAAAGGGGCACATTTGATTGGAAATTGAAATTGTCCTTTTTGTTAGTCGAAAGTGATTGGAGAGTAATTAACCCCCCTCTCACGCCCACCATTTCCCCAAACACATTCAATCAAAGTTTAGAGATAGCCATTTTGTTCAACATAGTTGAAAGTTCTGGAAATTATGCATTTAAGGATGACAAACCCCCCAGATCCCCCAGGGGAAAGGTTGTAAGTTATGCCCTGGGGCATATAAGGTTTTTGTAGATAGAGTTTTCGTAAAAACTTCAAAAGGGGCTTATTCAATTGGAAATTGAAAGGGCTAGTGCCCTTTCTAATAGTTGAAAGTGATTGGAGTGTAACTAGCCCCCCTCTCATGCCCACCTTTCCCCAAACACATCCAATCAAAATTTTCAGATAGCCATTTTGTTGAGCGTTGCAGAAAATTCTGGAAATTAGGTCTTTAAGGATGAAACCCCCCCCCCTCTCAACCCTCAAGGCAAGGGTTTTAAGTTATGCCCTGGGGGCATATGAGGTTTTTATTGAAAGCGTTGTCGTAGAAACTTCAAAAGGGCTCATTTGATTGGAAATTGAAAGGTCTAGTGCCCTTTTCATAGTCGAAAGTGATTTGAGGGCAATTAACCCCCCTCTCACACCCACTATTATCCCAGGCATATCCAATCAAAATTTTGAGATAGCCATTTTGTTTAACGTAGTTGAAAGTTATGGATATTAGGTCTTAGAAGATGAAAACCACCATCAGAGCCCTTAGGGTAAGAGTTGTAATATATGCCCTGGGGGCATATAAGTTGTTTAGAGAAAGTGCTGTCGTAGAAACTCAAAAATGGCTCATTCGATTGGAAATCGAAAGGCCTAGTGCCCTTTTTAATAGTTGAAAGTGATTGGAAGGCTTTTCATTTTATAGTAAAGATCGATGTGGGTATACTGTATTATTTTTTTGTTGTTGTTGTTGTTGTTTAGACCAGGACACTTTGTATCGAAGGAGTTGTCGTAGGAACTTCTAAAAGGGCTCATTCGATTGAAAATAAAAAGGGCTGTTGCCCTTTTTAATAGTCGAAAGTGATTGGAGGGAAACTAATCCTCCTCCCACGCCCACCCTCTCATTGGCCTTTATGTTTAAAAACTAAATGTTGCCATAAGTTTAAATCAAAATACACTGTGTTGATGCTAATTCTCAAAAAGTCATCTCAGCAGTATCCCAAGGACGACTGAGGGTATTATGTTCAAACTTTCGGGGCTACTTCTGCTCTTAAAATTTAACCAAATCAAAATAGCGTAAGTGTATCCAAGCTATCAAAGAAAATAAACAGATTTTTTTGCGAATGGTATGAAGTTTTCCATTTCAGGTCAACTAGAGGAGGTATGAAACTAAATTAAACACTACTATTTGTGTCCAGATTTTTAAAAGGTTGTATATTGTTAAAAATTGCTTAAAATTTTTCTCCAGCATACAAATAGCAGGCCAAACTATCAATTCTTAAAAAAATCAAAAGATTTAAAGTAATATTTTCTTTTTCCCTGAAAAGACTATGTCAATATAGAACGAACAGAAATTAATTAAAAAAAACTTTTTCCACAAAATAAGTTTTTCAAAGAAAAATAAAGAACTCCATTAAACAAAAAATGATCAAAAATTAAATCAAATAATTTACCAAGCGTGAAGATACCACAAATAAGCATTGATAAATAAATGAAACCCAAAATGAACCGAAATTACAATAAATTACAGAGTCAAACTCAAAACGAGCAGAAATTAGCATAAGTTGGGCTCAAAACCCCTATGCCTTCCCAAGGCCAGAACATAATTTGCACTTCACTAAAAAATATACAAATGAATTTGCATTGTCAGTTTAATATATATATACTGATATTTAGTAATCAAAATGTTAATATTACTTGATTTATTAAAGTTAGAAAAGTAAAAACATTTATATTTTTTCAGTAAAGTGAAAATTATGTTCTGGCCTTTGGAAGGCATAGGGGTTTTGAGCCCAACTTATGTTAATTTCTGCTCGTTTTGAGTTTGACTCGGTAATTTATTGTAATTTCTGTTCGTTTTGGGTTTCATTTATTCACCGTTGTGATTTGTGGTAGTTTCACGCTTGGTAGATTATTTGATTTTGTTTTTGCTCATTTTTTGCTTGATGGAGTTCTTTAGCCTACTTTTCTCTAAAAAACTTATTTTGTGGAAAAAGTTTTTTTAATTAATAAACCAAAAAAATTAAAGAACATACTAGTTTAATATGATGTAAATATTTTATGACCTCCCTACTCTTTCAGTGTTGGTCCTAAAAATTTTCGATTTTTCTTGGTTGGAAGGAAGAAAGCACATGATATAAAAACGTGTTTCTTATAAATATTTTTATTTCATTCTATCAAGAAAAAAGAGAACGTGCGTTACACTTCACGGAAACCTAGAGCACGACTATTTCTTGATTAGGAATTGAGTCTTCTTAATGCTTTGGAAAACAGATTTGATTTTCTTGTTTTATTCCTTAGTGAAAACTTTCGTTTAAATTCCTTGGGAAAGTTGATTCCTGTTCCTTGAAGAAATTGGCGACTATCCAGCTATTTGTCCTAGATCATGTCTGAAAATATCAATTCTTAAAAGTTGTGGAGAAAATGAGCCCGATTCTTGTCAATCGAGCTGCTGATTCATAAAACAAGGAAATTTAGTAAAGCAAAAGTTAGCAAAAAACATTTTTTTTTTCAGAGGAACTTTCTAAGGATGCTTTTACGGTTTTATATTCTTATTTGAATAAAGATATATCAAACAAAAATCTGGATGAAAAATATGGTTCAATCCACGTTACATAAAGGATGACAGATTGTCAAAGATTGTGTTTTTGGCCATCCATCTTGGGCCAAACTAACAGTAGATCATCCTCAAATGGTGTTGGAGGATGTCTTAAGGACGAATTCAAATCTTCCAGGGAGGTGGTAAAGAGTAAAATTTTGAACTAATTGGTTCGGAGGTGAAGTGTAATAAGCTGTGTTGGATTCAGGCTGCCTGATGCTACAAAGATTTGTTAGTGAATATAATAAGTTGAGAAATTGATTTGAAAGTAAAATTTTTGACAAATTGATATGAGAGCGGCTCTTTCATTATTCATTAATTAGCTTATAGATATCAAGCTTATACGTCTAATTTTAGAGTGAAAGAAGCAGGGGGGGGGAATTTAAAAAAAACTCCTTAATGGGTCTAGAATCAGAGAACTTTTTACGTTTCATAAATTCTCTAATTTTTCAAGTTGGTGTTTTTTACTATGTAGGGTGGTAGTTATTCTCATCCTATCCCCCTTCCACTTTTTGCAAGCATGATGAATCTGTCTTGTCACTGTTAAGAATTTATCCTTAAGTTCTTACTTTGATAAATTATGTTTCTTGTACGTTCCTTTTTCCGCACTACACCCGAGACAATATTGGGGATATTTTAATTTGTTCTTGGGGAGCAGAAGAGTTCAAAGTGGGCTTTTTTTGTTACTTTCTGAAGGTAAAACAACTTTCTATTGGTTTTAAACTTGCCATTTAAATATCACCCATCCCTTGAAAAATTACTAAATTGTATACGGAGCCTCGAAAGGATGCAATCATGGAAGATACAACCCACGCAATATTGAGGCCAAAGAGGACTGCAACCTTCAGGCTTCAATCTTCAATGGTTACAGTCTTTCTACTACAGTCTCTCAGTCTCGATGTAATTACAATCTTCCTTGATTGTTCAGTTGCAACCTTCTGGGTGCCATTACTCCGATTTAGTCTTCCTGTTTATAAAACTTCTGGTCTGCGAATCACAGCATTAAAAATAATCATGTGGGATTCTTTTTGGGCCAAAATTGGACGAAAGGAGCCGAGAATTTACAATATTTTTGAATTGCAAATATTAATTGAGACTACTACTTTTGCAACCCAGGTTTGCTTGGACTCATGGTTCTACTATTTAAAGCCGAGAATAAGAAGTTTCGAGGCGACATTAACCGAAAAATTTGATCATCCAGAAATACAGACATATTCCCGAGGCCAAAGAGCTAGCACCGGAAATTACAAAATTCGGATCGAAGATTGCAGGAATTATCCACGAACATCTTTAGATGTCTTACCGTAAATGCGTGAAAAAAGCCAAGATTCGAAGAAAAGTGACTGAGAACCCAGTAAAAACAAAATCATATAGTTACAAAAAAAAGTTTTGCCAAGAATTACAAATGGAGCCGAGAATGCAGGATTTTTTTTCGGAGAATTTTTGTAAAATATCACCTGAAATGCACAGAAAGAGCCGAAAGATTGCGATGAAAGAGGTTGAGACTCCCAGTCAACCCTTTACTTGAAAACACGGGCCAAAAGCATAAATGAAATGTATTCTAAACAACATTTCGGTAAATCTTCGACTGTAGGGAGTGTGGAGTTTACAAAACTCTTGCATAGGGATTTTCTTATGCACACCCATTTCACTTACAACAAAGATTAGACTCTTTTCAGAGCCTAAAATAGCAATTGGTTCATATCTTCGTTTTTGGTTCAAATAATTTGTGTAAATATAAGTAAAAACTGTCATAAAGTAGAAGGAAACCCCCTTTCTTCATAATAAACATATGTCACTGTCTTCTATGAGACTTACTGTCGCCTTTAACTCACTTTTGAGAATATTTTTTATGGCTGGCAAGGAGTTTTCTACGGGAACTTTTTTCTACGGGAACATTTCCTGAGTTTTCTACGGGAACATTTTTCTACGGGAACATTTCCTGAGTTTTCTACGGGAACATTTTTCTACGGGAACATTTCCCTTTCCTAAATAAATCCATGGATTAGCGAAATGTCTTCGGTTATTTAACCTATAAAAATGGTTTGACTCCTATCCTAGGCTAGGATAATCATTTTTGGAGCCACAGAGCCAAATCAAAAGATTTGCTACTGAGTATGATTTTGAGAGAGCTAATACAAGGTTCATGAAGATAAAAGTTCCAACAATTATCAAACAGTTCGTGGTAACGAACTGTAAGTAAGGAGCGACACGGCTCAATGGTAACCGAAACTCTAAAAAACGGAATGTTGATACCAATAGATACATCAAAAGAATCACATTTTAATGCTGATTTCAAATATATAATTTTCATCAAGTTTAGTCTTGCTAATCAAAAGTTATGCGCCTGAGAAAATTTGGCTGATTTTCGAAAAAAGGGGGAAAGACCCCCTAAAACTTATAGAACCTTAATGAAAATCACACCATCATATTCAGAGTATAAGATAACCCTACTGTAGAGGTTTCAAGCACCTATCTACAAAAATGTGGAATTTTGCATTTTTTGCCAGAAGAAAGATCACGGATGCGTGTTTATTTGTTTTTTTGTTTTTTTGTTTTTTTTTTCCAGGGGTGATCGTATCGACCCAGTGGTCCTAGAATATCGTGGGTGGGCTCATTGGAACTAAAAGAAAAAGTTCTAGTGCCCTTTTTAAGTGACCAAAAAAATGGAGGGCAACTAGGCCCCCTCCCACGCCCATTTTTTCCCAAAGTCACCCGATCAAAATTTTGAGATAGCCATTTTGTTCAGCATGGTCGAAAATATGATATCTATGTCTTTTAGGATGACTTAATCCTCCGAAGTCCCGGGGGGAGGCTGAAAGTTATCAACTTTACCCAATGTTAACATATAGTATTGGTTATTGGGAAGTATACAGACGTTTTCAGGGGGATTTTTTCTAGTAGGTGGAGGGGGGGGTCGGGCGTTATATGGGAGGATCTTTCCACGAAGGAAGTTTTCATGGTGAAAAGGACATTGCTATGAAGGGGGTGCCGGATTTCCCATCATTATTAAAGAAAAAGATCAGAAATTAAATAAAAAAAAGTTTTTCAACTGAAAGTAAGGAGCAACATCAAAACTTAAAACGAACAGAAAATATTACGTATATGATTGGGTTCACCCCCTAGTCAATACCTCGCTCTTTAAGCCAAAGATTTTTTAGTACTTTGATAAGAGCTATTTATTCTAATTACTGGCCTTTGTGATTAAGGGGTCATTTTTAAAGAACTGGAACAAAATTCGAACTTTAGCTTAAAGAGCAAGGTATTGACTAGGGAGCGAACCCCCTAATATACGTATTAAAAATCTATGAATTATGAAGTTCGCTACGTAAGGTAATTCGTAAGTTACCTATATTTATTACTAATAAAAACGTTCGTAAATAAATTAAACAAGTTTCGAGAAAGCCATTGAACCAAATAAAACTAAAATTAATATACAAATTTGTTTTAATTATTCATGTACGGTGAGCCAATATCAAAACCTGCATTAATTCAAAAACGTTCAAAAATGAAATAAAAAAACAAGTTTTTTAAACTGAAAGTAAGGAGCGACATTAAAGCTTAAAACGAACAGAAATTATTCCGTATATGGAAGGGACTGTCCCCTCCTCAACGCCTCGCTCTTTACGCAAAAGTTTGACTTTCTCACAACTCTATTTTTTTTAAACAATAAAAAACTTTAGTTTAAAGAGCGAGGCGTTGAGGAGGGGACAGCCCCTTCCATATACGGAATAATTTCTGTTCGTTTTAAGTTTTAATGTCGCTCCTTACTTTCAGTTTAAAAAACTTGTTTTTTTTATTTAATTAAAGATAAGAAGCAACAGACGGATCACGTTTTCGGTGATACTGAAAAACGACAGAATCCACCAGAGGGGCCTAAAGTCAACGGCATTCATTCTGAAGACGAAGAGATTAATCAGCTAGCTAAAATTATCGATAAAATGACAGCAAAGAAAGTTTTATTTTGATAGAACCAGCTTTGAAGGGTATGAAAGACGAAAAAGAAATGATTAGCGTAATGAGACTGCTATTAATCAAAAAACTTTTGGTGTCAGGGCTCCAAGTGATTTCCAAAGAGGGCCAAATTCTGCCAACTATTACAATTGAGGTAAAAAAAATCAACTATTCTGAGGAGGAAGAAGAAGCTATTCTGGATATAGAAGAGGAGAAAATTTTGGATTCAGAGAAGGCATTTTCCTGGTGCTAACTTTCGTCGCAGAACCACTATCAGCTTCTGCATAATGGAAAGTGGACATTAGAGACCTTTTTTTTGGAGCAGTCACAGGCACTGGAGTATATCAAAGTTGGAAAATGTTTTGTGGATGTCTTTAAGATCATAAGACTGGAACTTCCTGACAAATTAAATTCTTGGGATTGTCCCAAGCGTTTGTCATTTTTTAAGATTAAAGTTGACTTTTCTAGGGTAAGAAGAGTAAAATTGACCAAACTAGAAATCCCCTTATTGTCAATCAGAGAAAGTTTTAATTGCTACCCATTTTTTTCAAGTAAAAAAAAAGCTTTTCCAAGTCAGTATTGATTATAGAAGCTATTTTATTGATTAAGCAGCTATTCAAAAATAAAATTATATTTGGAGTTCGACTAAATTGTAGAAACATAATTGAAAACAAATAAATTAAATGGGATAAACGTTCTTGAGGAGTTTTCTAGGGTAGAATACTTCTCCTCTCCTAGCTACAGAAACAGAGATATAGTGCATATTTTTTGACGGCCAATTTTCAATTTTTAAGATTGCACTTAGGACTAAGAATGGAGGAAGGATTCCTTTCTCATTTTTTTTTTTTAATTTGATGGAAAATTGTCAACGCAAAATTCAAGAATTGTCACTGATAACACGCAAAATTGAGCTAAAATTGCAAGAAAAGCTAAAGATATTCCCAGTAAAAAGAAAAAACGCAATCAAATATACGCATAAATAAAGTTGTGACTTGGATTACGAAAATGGGGCCGAGAATGCAAGAATTGTCAGTCACCACCGACAATTCCAAGAAATAACGTTGAGAATTTAACAGAATAGAGCCGAGCACCCACCTTGACCTATAAACCTCATAATTATTAATTCCTCCTCCCCCCTAAAAGTCTACTCTACTATACATGTTAATCTGAATATGTTGTCGTTATATTTTAAGGGTTCCTTCTTCATTAATTTGTTTTACAGATTTGTTATGTTATTAATATCTCAATGTCATATAGACAATAATCATGACGAGATAATGTCATGACGTCAGACATTATGTCATGACGTCTAATGTCAGACAATGTCATGACGAGATAATGGAAACTAATAGGAATTAGTCCGCATGATGATACTGAATACTGTAAACTAAAAAAGTATTTTTAGGATTCGATCCAAAATTTTAGACGTTGCTGATTCTACTTTTTTCGCCAACTACTTCGATCGTTAGTCGTATTGGATTAGAAATATACTCCCATCGGTTGAAACTAAAAAACAAATTGCAATGCATGGTCATACAAGTTTACAAATCGTTTTTATTTCAGTACAGTTTTTTAGAGTGGTTGATCTTGAAATATAACGATTTCATGTTCAGATTTATACAGGGGAGTAGACTTTTTGGGGGAAGGAAAACTATGAGGTTTTTAAGGGGAATAAGCCAATGCTCAGCTCTATTTTCTCGGCTCTATTCTATTGCATTCTACATGTTATTTCTTAGAACTATCAGTGGTGACAGTTCTTGCATTATCGGTTCCATTTTTTGTTTTCTCGGCACAACCCCCCCCCAGTTTTTTTGTTTTGTTTTTTGTTTTGTTTTTTTTTTTTTACTGGGAATATCGGCTACTTTTCTTGTAACTACGGCTCTATTTTGCACGTTCTCAGTGACGTTTCTTGGAATTCATGGCGACAATACCTGCAATCTTGGCTTCGAATTATGCATTTTAATATTTCTATGTGACCTATTTCTTATCAAAAACTCTGCTCCAAAGTTGACATTCTTCTATTCAAAATATTGGAATTTAGAATCCACAGAGAAATCTGGGTGACAAAGCAGCAGTTTCGGATGCATCTTTTGCAATCCCGGTGACATTTTGTATGCTCTTACCTCCTCTTTGTTCAATTTTGACCCAAAACGCATGCCATATTAGCAAGACATGGGCTAAAGCTTATTTTGGGAAGGAATGGAGTTAAACTGGTAATTAAAAAAATCTCTAGTTTATTTATGCTAGATGTCGGTTATAGGAATTTATGTAGAAATATCAGATTGCGCTAGTTTTTTTCCCTTCCCCCTCCATTTAAAGTGTATATAAATACCCAATCCTTCTGGAATCAAGATATGAAAGAAGAACAAGGGGAAACAATTGCTTGGGGTCCAGAAAACTCCTTAGAAGAATGAAGATGCCAGAGGTGGCGGTGTTGATGACAATGATTATACGACAAAAATGATTGGTTGTCCTAAAATCCAAAACATAATTAATTGAATTTATAAAAAATGCGGCCCATAGTGCCAGACCACATTCCAATTAGCCACGGCTTCTAGGAGTTCTTCCCGAACTGATATGTGGGGTGTGGGCTTGCCAAAGCTATAACCAGGTGCGACACGTTTACCTTCTGCGAGACGTATGTGCCACTAAATTTGGCCACTGTGCAGGGTGTGTGCCACCAGCAGTTTATAAATAAATGTATCTTTGGAGGGGACAGGCTCTCCAGCGGATATATTCCGTCTTGCAAAATTATTACATTGTAAACAGGCTAGCCTGTACGAGAATTTAACATGCAAATAAAATTATATTATAGGAAAATCCATGTATAAGAGAAAAAAATTATCGGATAATAAGGTGCAAGGGCCCCAGCACGTCCTCTATAAAGTGGATGGCCACGCTAGTCAGTTTCAACAACACAGAACACTAAACATACACTTTAAAATCTCCATTAGTCTTCTGATCTTCCATCTCTGACTAATATCTTTACGATTGCTCTCAAAAGCTTGGCTCAGGACCAGTCACCATCTAACATGTCCCTATTTTAAGACAACCAGCTAACTGGATTGTACAGCCATCGGAATGATGTTTGAGATTTTGAAGAATGGAAATCCACGAAAATAACAGAGAATAATCGTGTCAAATAATCAAGTAATTTTATAGGCTAGCCACAGTCAATTCATATCCACCAAACCACTACCATAATAGTAAAATTAAAAGGGGTTATAATTATATAGGTTTTGGGTCTGTAAGAATGCCTTATTATCATGCTTAATAAATTTACCTCTTTTCCGTAACTCAATTTTTGGTGAAATTTGAAATCCCCTTTGGTCCAATAAATCAGATAAAACCGGCAATTTCAAATTAGCCTTACTTAAACATACCTTCGCTTTTTATATCGGCCGTAATATACTACTAAATCGCGAATGTATTGACATCTCTTTTCCGAGGCAACGCTATAGCGTTGCCTATAGTAAAAGCCATACGGCTCCAATGTTTTATTATTATTTATTTAATTTTTTTTTCCCCAGAGGCACTTCATATGGCAGGGTCGTCAGGGAAACTTCAAAGGGGCACATTTGATTGGAAATCGAGAGTTCTAGTGCCATTTTTAATAGTCGAAAGTGATTGGAGGGCAACTAGCCCCCCCCCACTCCCATCATTCCCCCAAACACATCCAGTCAAAATTTTGATATAGCCATTTTGTTCAGCGTAGTTGATTTCCAGATAGAAAATATGTTTTTGAGGAGGACACTGCCCCAAAACCCTCAGGGCAAGGGTTTTAAGTTATGCCCTGGGGGCATATAAGGTTTTTACAGAAGGCGTTGTCGTAGAAACTTCAGAAAAGGCTCATTCGATTGGAAATTCAAAGGGCTAGTGCCCTTTTAATAGTCGAAAGTGATTGGAGGGCAACTACCCTCCCCACCCCCACGCCCATCATGTCCCCAAACACATCCAATCAAAATTTTGAGATAGCCATTTTGTTCAGCGTAGTTGGTTTCCAGACAGTAAATATGTTTTTGAGGAGGACACTCCCCCACAACCCTCAGGGCAAGGGTTTTAAGTTATGCCCTGGGGGCATATAAGGTTTTTACAGAAGGCGTTGTCGTAAAAACTTAAAAAAAGGTTCATTCGATTGGAAATTCAAAGGGTTAGTGTCCTTTTTAGTAGTCAAAAGTTATTGGAGGGCAACTAACCCCCCCTCTCAAGTCCAGCTTTTCACCAAATACATCCAATCAAAATTTTGCGATAGCCATTTTATTAAACGTAGTTTTAAGTTCTCGAAATTAAGTCTTTGAGGAGGACAACTCCCCCACAGCCCTCAGGGCAAGGGTTGTAAGTTATGCCCTGGGGGCATATAAGGTTTTGCATAGACAACGTTGTCGTAGAAACTTCAGAAAGGGCTCATTCGATTGGAAATTTAAATGGTAAGTTCCCATTTTAATAGTCGAAAGTGGTTCTAAGGCAACTGACACCCCTTCCACGCCCACCATTTCCCCAAACACATCCAATCAAAATTTTGATGTAGCCATTTTGTTCAACGTAGTGTAAGGTTCTGGAAATTATATGTTTGAGCAAGACAATCCTCCCACAGTCTTCAGGGGCAAGGGTTATAAGTTATGCCATGGGGGCATATACGGTTCTTATGGAAGAAATGCTCGTATAAACTTCAGAGAGGACTCATTTGATTGGAAATTGAAAGTTATAGTTTACTTTTTAAGCGTTGAAAGATATTGGGGGGTAACCAGCTCCCCCCCCCAAACCCTTTTTTCACAAATGCATCCAATAAAAATTGTAAGATAGCTATTTTGTTAAAAATAGTTCAAAGATCATATAACAAAATTCCAGTGTCGACACAACCCCCCAGGGCCAGGGAGCAGGCGTTGTAAGTTATGCCCTGGGGGCATATATGGGGCTTATGGAAGGGATGCTCGTATTAACTTCAATGAGGGCTCATTTGATTGGAAATTCAAAGTTCTAGTTCAATTTTTAAGAGTCAAAAGAAATTTGAGGGCACCTAGCCCCCCCCTCCTCCACGTCCTTTTTCCCTCAAAACCATCCGATAAGAACTTTGAGATAGTTTTATTTTGTAATAGTTCAAAGACCATGTAACGAAAACTCAGGGGTCAACACAGCCACCCAGGGCAAGAGAGCAGATGTTGTAAGTTATGCCCTGGGGGAAAATATGGTTTTTATTGAAGAGATGCACGTAAGAAATTCAGAGATGGCTCATTTGATTGGAAATTGAAAGTTCAAGTTCAGTTTCTTAGAGTAAAAAGAGATTGGAGTGCAACTATCCCCCCCACGCCCCTTTTTCCCCAAATGCATCCAATAAATATTTTGAGATAGCCATTAAGTTAAAAATTGCTCATAAGCCAGAAAACAAAAACTTAGGTGTCGTCACAACCCCCAAGGGCCCTGGGGCAGGCGTTGTAATTTGTGCCTTGGGGCATATATTGTTCGTATGAAAGGGATGCTCGTATAAACTTCGGAGAGGGCTCATTTGATTGGATATTGAAAGTTCGAGCTCACTTTTTAATAGTCAAAAGAGATCCGAGGGCAGCTAGCCCCTCCTCCCATGCCTTCTTTTTCAAAACCCATGTGATGAAAATTTTGAGATAGATATTTTGTTAAAAATTGTTCAAAGGTTGGATAAGAAAAAATCCGGTGTCAATAGAACCCTCCAGGGCACAGGGGAAGGCGTTCTAGATTATACCCTAAGGGCATGCATGGTTCTTATGAAACATATGCTCATATATACTTCATAAACGGCTCATTTGATTGGAAATTGAAAGTTCTAGTTCACTTTTTAAGAGTCAAGAGAGTTAAACTAGGCCCCCACGCTTGTTTTTCCCAAAACCCGTCCCCTACAAATTTTGAGATAGCCAGTGTTTTGGAAATTGTTCAAAAATTAGATAACTTAAACTCCCCCCAGAGTCCGGAGGATAGGCGTTGCAAGTGTTGTCCTGGGGGCATATATGGTTCTTATGAAAGGAATGCTCGTATAAACTTCAGAGGTGGCTCATTTGATTAGAAATTGAAAGTTCTAGTTCAATTTTTTAAAGTCAAAATATATCCAAGGGCAACTAGCCCCCCCCCCACATCTTTTTTCCCCAAGCCCATCCAATAAAATTTTTATAATAGCCATTACATTAAAAATAGTTCAAGGGTCTGATAAGAAAAATTCCTGTGTCGACGGAACCCGCCAGGGCTTGGAGTCAGGCGCAATGATTAATGCTTTAGGGGCATGTATAGTTCTTATGGAAGGGATGCTCGTATAAACTTCGGAGAGGGCTCATTTGATTGGAAATTGAAAGTTCTTGTTCACTTTTTAAGAGTCAAAAGAGATCCAAGGGCAACTAGCCCCCCTCCTCCACGCCCTAAGTGCATCAGATACAAATTTTGAGACGGACATTTTATTAAAAATAGTTCAAACTTCTGATAACAAAAACTCCGGTGTCAACACAGCCTCCAAGGGCCCGGGGGTAGGCGTTGTAAGTTATGCCCTGGGTGCATATATGGTTGTTACGGAAGGGATGCTCGTATTAACTTCCTAGAGGGCTCATTTGATTGTAAATTGAAAGTTGTAATTCAATTTTTAAGAGTCAAAAGTGATTGGAGGGCAGCTAGCCTCCCCCCACACTCCATTTTTTTTCCAGAGGCACTTCATATAGAAGGGATCGTCGTATAAACTTCAAAGGGGGCCCATTCGATTGGAAATCAAGAGTTATAGTGCCCTTTTTAAGAGTCAAAAGTGATCAGAAGGCGACTGGCCCCCCAAGCCCTTTTTCTCCAAATACATCTGATAAAAGATTTGAGGTAGCCCTTTTGTTAAAAATAGTTCAAATATCATATAATAAAAACTCTTTTACGTATAGTTATTTCGTTAAAAATACTTCAAAGGTCAGATAAGAAAAATTCCAGTATCGACACAACCACCCCCAAAGCCGGGGCAGGCGTTGTAAGTATTGCTCTGGGGGCATATATGGTTCTAATGGAAGGTATGCTCGTATAAACTTCAGAGAGGGTTCATTTGAATGGAAATTAAAAGCTATAGTTCATTTTTTCAGAGTGAAAAAAGATCGGAGGGCAACTAGCCCCTCCCGCCCTCCGCACCTTTGGGTGTATCGGATGGATAAATCCCTCCGATAAAGATTTCAGGTGACCATTTTCATAAAAATAGTTAAACAATCAGATATTAAATCTTCAGGGTCGACACAACACTCCAGGGCCCAGGAACAGGCGTTGTAAGATATACTCTGGGGATATATATGGTTCTTATAGAAGCGATGATCGTATAAACTTCAGAGAGAGCTCATTTGATTGAAAGTATAAAGTTCTAGTTCACTTTTAAAGAGTCAAATAAGACCGAAGCTTAATCTAGCCCCCCACGCCTTTTTTCTCCAAACCAATCTGATAAATATTTTGAGATTGCAATTTTGTTAAAAATAGTTCAAACATCAGATAATAAAAACTCCGAGGTTGACATAAACCCATTTTTTCACTTTGACATTGCTACTTTGATATCAGTTTTGATACTTTGATAAATATGTGATTTTTTAAAAATTTTGATTTTGAAATAAGGAATTTTTAAGAACTTTAAATTTTTTGCAATCAAAAACGAACAAAAATTAATTACAAAAAACATTCCAAAAAATAAGTTTTTCAAAGAAAAGTAAAGGCCATTTTAAACTTAAGCTCAGTAGATACAAATAGCTTTTAAAATTCAAACTCAAAACGACCAGAAATTTCTATTAAAAATTAAATGAAACCCAAAACGAACAGAAATTAAATAAAGAATCATAGCAAAAACAAACAACAAGTAATAATATAAATGAATAAATAGATCTTAAAGCGAGTAATGCTTAGATTGAATATGAAAATCAAGCTTAAGACGAAAAAAATATTTTCCTATTGAAGTACAAATGAAACTTAAAACAAACAGAAATTAAATAAACAATCAATGCGCACAAACATACAATAGATATTAATGTAAATTAAAAAATAAATCTTAAAACGAGTGAAACTTAAATTGAATACGCAAATCAAGCTTGAAACGAACAAAAACCACCACAAACAAGAGTTTGGATATGACCTCCCTCTCTCAATGTAAAGGTCTAAAAACTACTGCGTCATTAGCGCTATATATATATATATATATATATATATATATATATATATATATATATATATATATATATATATATATATATATATATATATATTATATATATATATATATATATATATATATATATATATATATATATATATATATATATATATATATATATATATATATATATATATACATATATATATATATATATATATATATATATATATATATATTATATATATATATATATATATATATATATATATATATATATATATATATATATATATATATATATATATATATGTATATATATGTATATATATATATATATATATATATATATATTATATATATATATATATATATATATATATATATATATATATATATATATATATAGCGCTAATGACGCAGTAGTTTTTAGACCTTTACATTGAGAGAGGGAGGTCATATCCAAACTCTTGATTGTGGTGGTTTTTGTTCGTTTCAAGCTTGATTTGCGTATTCAATTTAAGTTTCACTCGTTTTAAGATTTATTTTTTAATTTACATTAATATCTATTGTATGTTTGTGCGCATTGATTGTTTATTTAATTTCTGTTTGTTTTAAGTTTCATTTGTACTTCAATAGGAAAATATTTTTTTCGTCTTAAGCTTGATTTTCATATTCAATCTAAGCATTACTCGCTTTAAGATCTATTTATTCATTTATATTATTACTTGTTGTTTGTTTTTGCTATGATTCTTTATTTAATTTCTGTTCGTTTTGGGTTTCATTTAATTTTTAATAAAAATTTCTGGTCGCTTTGAGTTTGAATTTTAAAAGCTATTTGTATCTACTGAGCTTAAGTTTAAAATGGCCTTTACTTTTCTTTGAAAAACTTATTTTTTGGAATGTTTTTTGTAATTAATTTTTTTCGTTTTTGATTGCAAAAAATTTGAAGTTCTTAAAAATTCCTTATTTCAAAATCAAAATTTTTAAAAAATCACATATTTATCAAAGTATCAAAACTGATATCAAAGTAGCAATATCAAAGTGAAAAAATGGGTTTATGTCAACCTCGGAGTTTTTATTATCTGATGTTTGAACTATTTTTAACAAAATTGCAATCTCAAAATATTTATCAGACTGGTTTGGAGAAAAAGGGCTTGGGGGGCTAGATTAAGCTTCGGTCTCTTTTGATTCTTTAAAAGTGAACTAGAACTTTATACTTTCAATCAAATGAGCTCTCTCTGAAGTTTATACGATCATCGCTTCTATAAGAACCATATATATCCCCAGAGTATATCTTACAACGCCTGTTCCTGGGCCCTGGAGTGTTGTGTCGACCCTGAAGATTTAATATCTGATTGTTTAACTATTTTTATGAAAATGGTCACCTGAAATCTTTATCGGAGGGATTTATCCATCCGATACACCCAAAGGTGCGGAGGGCGGGAGGGGCTAGTTGCCCTCCGATCTTTTTTCACTCTGAAAAAATGAACTATAGCTTTTAATTTCCATTCGAATGAACCCTCTCTGAAGTTTATACGAGCATACCTTCCATTAGAACCATATATGCCCCCAGAGCAATACTTACAACGCCTGCCCCGGCTTTGGGGGTGGTTGTTTCGATACTGGAATTTTTCTTATCTGACCTTTGAACTATTTTTAACGAAATAACTATACGTAAAAGAGTTTTTATTATATGATCTTTGAACTATTTTTAACAAAAGGGCTACCTCAAATCTTTTATCAGATGTATTTGGAGAAAAAGGGCTTGGGGGGCCAGTCGCCTTCTGATCACTTTTGACTCTTAAAAAGGGCACTATAACTCTTGATTTCCAATCGAATGGGCCCCCTTTGAAGTTTATACGACGATCCCTTCTATATGAAGTGCCTCTGGAAAAAAAAAAATGGAGTGTGGGGGGAGGCTAGCTGCCCTCCAATCACTTTTGACTCTTAAAAATTGAATTACAACTTTCAATTTACAATCAAATGAGCCCTCTAGGAAGTTAATACGAGCATCCCTTCCGTAACAACCATATATGCACCCAGGGCATAACTTACAACGCCTACCCCCGGGCCCTTGGAGGCTGTGTTGACACCGGAGTTTTTGTTATCAGAAGTTTGAACTATTTTTAATAAAATGTCTGTCTCAAAATTTGTATCTGATGCACTTAGGGCGTGGAGGAGGGGGGCTAGTTGCCCTTCGATCTCTTTTGACTCTTAAAAAGTGAACAAGAACTTTCAATTTCCAATCAAATGAGCCCTCTCCGAAGTTTATACGAGCATCCCTTCCATAAGAACTATACATGCCCCTAAAGCATTAATCATTGCGCCTGACTCCAAGCCCTGGCGGGTTCCGTCGACACAGGAATTTTTCTTATCAGACCCTTGAACTATTTTTAATGTAATGGCTATTATAAAAATTTTATTGGATGGGCTTGGGGAAAAACGATGTGGGGGGGGGGGTTAGTTGCCCTTGGATATCTTTTGACTTTAAAAAATTGAACTAGAACTTTCAATTTCCAATCAAATGAGCCACCTCTGAAGTTTATACGAGCATTCCTTTCATAAGAACCATATATGCCCCCAGGACAAAACTTGCAACGCCTATCCTCCGGACTCTGGGGGGAGTTTAAGTTATCTAATTTTTGAACAATTTCCAAAACACTGGCTATCTCAAAATTTGTAGGGGACGGGTTTTGGGAAAAACAAGCGTGGGGGCCTAGTTTAACTCTCTTGACTCTTAAAAAGTGAACTAGAACTTTCAATTTCCAATCAAATGAGCCGTTTATGAAGTATATATGAGCATATGTTTCATAAGAACCATGCATGCCCTTAGGGTGTAATCTAGAACGCCTTCCCCTGTGCCCTGGAGGGTTCTATTGACACCGGATTTTTTCTTATCCAACCTTTGAACAATTTTTAACAAAATATCTATCTCAAAATTTTCATCACATGGGTTTTGAAAAAGAAGGCATGGGAAGAGGGGCTAGCTGCCCTCGGATCTCTTTTGACTATTAAAAAGTGAGCTCGAACTTTCAATATCAAATCAAATGAGCCCTCTCCGAAGTTTATACGAGCATCCCTTTCATACGAACAATATATGCCCCAAGGCACAAATTACAACGCCTGCCCCAGGGCCCTTGGGGGTTGTGACGACACCTAAGTTTTTGTTTTCTGGCTTATGAGCAATTTTTAACTTAATGGCTATCTCAAAATATTTATTGGATGCATTTGGGGAAAAAGGGGCGTGGGGGTGTTAGTTGCACTCCAATCTCTTTTTACTCTAAGAAACTGAACATGAACTTTCAATTTCCAATCAAATGAGCCATCTCTGAATTTCTTACGTGCATCTCTTCAATAAAAACCATATTTTCCCCCAGGGCATAACTTACAACATCTGCCCTCTTGCCCTGGGTGGCTGTGTTGACCCCTGAGTTTTCGTTACATGGTCTTTGAACTATTACAAAATAAAACCTATCTCAAAGTTCTTACCGGATGGGTTTGAGGGAAAAAGGACGTGGAGGAGGGGGGGGGGGGCTAGGTGCCCTCAAAGTTTTTTGACTCTTAAAAAGTGAACTAGAACTTTGAATTTCCAATCAAATGAGCCCTCATTGAAGTTAATACGAGCATCCCTTCCATAAGCCCCATATATGCCCCCAGGGCATAACTTACAACGCCTGCTCCCTGGCCCTGGGGGGTTGTGTCGACACTGGAATTTTGTTATATGATCTTTGAACTATTTTTAACAAAATAGCTATCTTACAATTTTTATTGGATGCATTTGTGAAAAAAGGGTTTGGGGGGGGGGGAGCTGGTTACCCCCCAATATCTTTCAACGCTTAAAAAGTAAACTAGAACTTTCAATTTCCAATCAAATGAGTCCTCTCTGAAGTTTATACGAGCATTTCTTCCATAAGAACCGTATATGCCCCCATGGCATAACTTATAACCCTTGCCCCTGAAGACTGTGGGAGGATTGTCTTGCTCAAACATATAATTTCCAGAACTTTACACTACGTTGAACAAAATGGCTACATCAAAATTTTGATTGGATGTGTTTGGGGAAATGGTGGGCGTGGAAGGGGTGTCAGTTGCCTTAGAACCACTTTCGACTATTAAAAAGGGAACTTACCATTTAAATTTCCAATCGAATGAGCCCTTTCTGAAGTTTCTACGACAACGTTGTCTATGCAAAACCTTATATGCCCCCAGGGTATAACTTACAACCCTTGTCCTGAGGGCTGTGGGGGAGTTGTCCTCCTCAAAGTCTTAATTTCGAGAACTTAAAACTACGTTTAATAAAATGGCTATCGCAAAATTTTGATTTGATGTATTTGGGGAAAAGGTGGACTCGAGAGGGGGGGGTTAGTTGCCCTCCAATAACTTTTGACTACTAAAAAGGACACTAGCCCTTTGAATTTCCAATCGAATGAACCTTTTTTTAAGTTTTTACGAAAACCCCCGTCTATAAAAACCTTATATGCCCCCAGGGCATAATTTAAAACCCTTGCCCTGAGGGTTGTGGGGGAGTGTCCTCCTCAAAAACATATTTACTGTCTGGAAACCAACTACGCTGAACAAAATGGCTATCTCAAAATTTTGATTGGGTGAGTTTGGGGACATGATGAGCGTGGGGGTGGGGAGGGTAGTTGCCCTCCAATCACTTTCGACTATTAAAAGGGCACTAGCCCTTTGCATTTCCAATCGAATGAGCCTTTTCTGAAGTTTCTACGACAACGCCTTCTGTAAAAACCTTATATGCCCCCAGGGCATAACTTAAAACCCTTGCCCTGAGGGTTTTGGGGCAGTGTCCTCCTCAAAAACATATTTTCTATCTGGAAATCAACTACGCTGAATAAAATGGCTATATCAAAATTTTGACTGGATGTGTTTGGGGGAATGATGGGAGTGGGGGGGGGCTAGTTGCCCTCCAATCACTTTCGACTATTAAAAATGGCACTAGAACTCTCGATTTCCAATCAAATGTGCCCCTTTGAAGTTTCCCTGACGACCCCTGCCATATGAAGTGCCTCTGGGGAAAAAAAATTAAATAAATAATAATAAAACATTGGAGCCGTATGGCTTTTACTATAGGCAACGCTATAGCGTTGCCTCGGAAAAGAGATGTCAATACATTCGCGATTTAGTAATATATTACGGCCGATAAAAAAAGCGAAGGTATGTTCAAGTAAGGCTAATTTGAAATTGCCGGTTTTATCTGATTTATTGGACCAAAGGGGATTTCAAATTTCACCAAAAATTGAGTTACGGAAATTGAGTTGCCAAAATAAAAGCTTCATTAACTAAAAAACGATTGGAAATTAAATAAAAAAAAACAAGTTTTTTAAACTGAAAGTAAGGAGCGACATTAAAACTTAAAACAAACATAAATTATTCCGTATATGAAAGGGGCTGTCCCCTCCTCAATGCTTTGCTCTTTACGCTAGAGTTTTTTATTGTTTTAAGAAATAAAGTTGTGAGACAGAGTCAAACTTTAGCGTAAAGTTTGACTCTGCGTAAAGTCAGCGTAAAGTCAAACTTTAGCGTAATATATTATATATATATATATATATATATATATATATATATATATATATATATATATATATATATATATATATTATATATATATATATATATATATATATATATATATATATATATATATATATATATATATATATATTCCAGGTTATCCAGTTTCTCTTTTTATCGGCAATTCTGCTATTTCTTGCGTTAATTCATTTGTGTATCTAGGAGCATTGTTCGCTTGTACGTTACGTCAGGCAAGAGAGGCAATATGTTGTCAAACACTGGAAAGTTGCCGGTCTAGCTATGGTACGATTGTAACAAATCGCGGTAGGTTTTGCCGGAAAGATCTTCGAAAGATTTTCTCGTCTTGTGCTGTGCCGACGTTATCTGTTTGTCAGAAGTGCTCCTCCTCCTGACTGGAAGAGATAATATTGAGCTCCGTGCTAAGCCCAAATCAGCATCATCAAAGTCGCGCCTCGTGCCTCTTTTGTGTGAAGTGGTTTAAGTGATTTCTAATGTCTAATTTTTTTTCTTATGTACTCAACTTCTTCCTTTGTCTTCTCTTTAGATATTGCCGTTGTTCTTGGTATCACCAGTGTAAGTGTATCTTTAAAGGGGTATGGGCCCTCAAATCGATGTTACAACGATAGTAACTCCAAATGCTCTATTCCCAACTTTACCAGGGTTCGGGAAAATAATCAATAACAATACTAAAAATATAACTCACGTTTATTTACCAACGTTAAATTCAATATTAGTCCATTGAACTCTAAGCAGGAACTGACTAAAAAACGTAGGCCAGGGAGGTCAATTGAACCCCAAAATGGAAGTATTTTTATCCATAAATTATAAATCAATGATTTATCCACCCTGGGAGTAGACTAAAATAAAACTTAAGAACGAACCGAAATTATTCTCTCTTGCTGAATTGCATATTGAAATATGCATATTGAAAACAGGCTAGCCTATGTAAGAGTTTAACGTGCAAATCCTATTCCGGGTGTCAGCGGTAGCTAGCAACCTAGTAAGAGTCTATCACTTCCAATACTAAGAAATTTAAAAACCCATAACTCCTAAAATTAGACTCAAATCAAACAAGAAGCACATTATAAGAAACGCCTTGTCCGAAATCCCTATACAGGAAACTTACCCTCCCTTGACTTGAATAACAAGGGAAATATATTAGCTTGAAAATCAAGAAAAGTGGCTGCAACTACAATATTCTGCATATACGGCAACTTTTTTGCTTTATTTCTTTTTTCTTTTCCACCTCAGATAGCTTAGCACTAGAACATCACAGAGACCTGTTTAATAGCCCATTCTATAGAAATTTGATAGGGTTAAAAACCGTTTGTAGTTACAAAAAATATTTGAAAAACTACATTTTTCTATAGCACTCTAGTAGCTTATGTTATTATAGCATCAGGAATTTGTCACCTCTACGTTCTTTTGTAATTAAATTTTTTTAAACAAAATCAATGTTTTTACAAAGAACTACATTTTCATATATCAGATAATGAATGTCGTCATACTTTAATTAGAACTATGACGTAAATAGAAAAACGCTATAATATGACGTTAGCTCTGATGAAATCTGTTATGACGTCATGATTTTAATATAAGGGGTTGTAAGAATACATAGCTTAAACAGTAAGATGGTTTCTTCTAGTAAAGTTAGACGTAAGAAAATTGATGGAAGTTAAAAGCCTTTTGCAATTAAAAAAAAATATTTTAAAAAGTAAAATTATCCGGGTTGCAGCGATAGCTAGCAACCTAGTAAGAGACGATCACGTCCAATGTTAAGAAATATAAAAACCCATAACTCCTAAAAAAAAGAGTCAGATCAAAACAAAAAGTACATCATTATAACCGTCTTGTCCTAAACCCCTAGGTAGGAAACTTTCTGTCATTTGGCTTGAACAGAAAGGGAAATATATTTGCTTGAAAATCAGGAAAAGTGGCAGCTACTACAGCATTCTGCCTAAATGGCATCATTTTTTTCTTTTTTTTTCTCCACAGATAGATTGGCACTGGAACATCATAGAGAGTTGTTCAATAGCTCATTTTAAAGGAAATTAATGGGGTTAAAAAGCTTTTGTAATTAAAACAAATAATTTTTAAAATAGAATTAATTTTTCAATGAAAAACTGCATATTTCATGTGAAAGATTGATGTTACATTAAAGAACGAACTGTAGCCCATAGTAAACGAAGTATTGAAATTATATTAAAAGACGATCATTAGAAGAACATTTATATAAAGGACAACCTAGTGAGAAGAAATTAGAACCACCTTGTCCAAAACCCTTATACATGAAACTTTCTGTCCCTTGGCTTGAACAGCAAGGGAAATATATTCGCTTGAAAATCAAGAAAAGTGGCAGCTACTACAGCATTCTGCCTAAACGGCATTTTTTTTTTCTTTTTTTCCATCACAGATAGATTGGCATTGGAACATCGTAGAGAGTTGTTCAATGGCTCATTTTAAAGGAAATTAATGGGGTTAAAAACCTTTTGTAATTACGTAAAGGATCGATGTGGTTCATTATAAATGGAGACTATGTAATTTTCATCACATATCCGGGTTGCAGCGGTTGCTTGCAACCTAGTAAGATCCAGGTTGCAGCGTAGGCATAATCTTTTTACAAGATAACTTGAAACAGACATCTTTTGATTGCTGCTTCTCTAAGGTATGTTATATAATTATATTACAGGTAAATCTATGCAGAAAAGAAAAGGGACTTTATCTGATAATAAGGGGTACGGATCCCAAAAGTATTCACTTAGCAGAAAGTTAGAATGATATTCCTTTAGATTTGCTTAGAGAGTGTAATGTTCTGTTAGAAATCTTTTTTTTAGCCGGCTATTAATAAAATTGCTTAGCGAACAAACATAATCAACCGATTCGCTTAGTTGTCAGCTTTGAATATTTGTATCACTGTGCAAATGCAATCTTATCTACAAACCTTTTGGTGCCTAAGCTGGCTGTTAATAACAGCAATGAGGATCACGGGGCTAAAGAAGATGAACGCAATGATTATAGTGCTAGTAATATTGACACAAATAATGAGAACGGCAATCATTGAGATTGGGAGTATTTCACTAATGACAGTGGTGCTGATGAAAGTGGTCATCAGCACCACTCTCAGGGTGCCATGGAGGTAATGGAAATAATTTTAATGAGGTTTTTGTTGAATGTGTCGATAAAGGTATTTATAGGTGTGGGTAGACTGTTTGCAGTGTAATCAAAGCCACTGGTGGTTGCTTTGACGATGAAGATGGTCTATGATGGTCCTAGGGAATATATTATATTTAATGGGAATTGAAGTTGTGTCGTCTGTTTAGGTGAGATTATTGACAGTGGCTACGGCTGAGATAGCCACTGTCACATAGTGGCATTGGACCTGTTGGTTAATGTGCCACTAATGAAATTTTGATCATTATTATCACAGTGGTGATGAAACTTATGGTGGTCTTAACTATGGTTATGATGCATAGTTGATGACATTGGCATTTACTACTGCACATGTTACAATGGAAGTTCACTGTGTCTTGTCAGTGCTTCATTTGGATCTTGGAAAGATTAAAGCATTTTGACGAAACTTAATCAAAACAAGAAAATAATTGTTAGAAGTTCACACCGCAACTTTCACATGGCTTTTTATCATAAAGACTCATAAAGAACGTTTATTATTAAGCAGAGATTGAAGAGATGCTACTGGTTGCTAGGTTATCAGAAGTTTCTCAGTAATCTCCGAAATGTGCCAGCTAAATTGCTTTGGGAGCGTTCTTATGCTTGTTAAGAAAATAATAAAAGATACAATTCGTAATAATATTTCTGAGAATAAATAAAGATTATTATGATTGTGCTACTTAATCAAAGCTTCGGAAAAAACATGAACAAAAGCAAGAAAATTAATTTTCTTTTGAGCGTATCTTTTCAGATTTTTGTATGTTTATCTTACTAGCTTTAAAATTTTCATAAGGAAAAGCCTTTCTGTGATTAGCTTTCCATGAAATGAAGTAGCCATGGAAGGTTTTATTTCTTGTTTTATACTTAGTCAAATAATTGTGTTTCATAAACTGTATGTCCAACGAGTTGGTTATCTCCTTGGCCAAAAGCACTTACTTAAAAAAAAAAACTTTTAAGCATTTGGTGAGTTAAAAAACAAGCTGTAGACGTGATTTATGTAAATTCTCTACTTTTGTCCTTTTTTAGTATCATCTGGACTCCCCTGAACTCACTTTAATCAAGTCCATTGAACAAATAGGTGAGACAATAAAAAAAAGAAAATTAGTCACTCATTTTATAAGGACTTATTACGATTTGCTTATGCGCATGAGTAGACTAGTAAAATGTGGGCATAAGAAATCAGCATTTATTTCTTCAAGTTGCTATGAAAAGATTTCCGGCTTGACGACCAAAATGTGCATTCTAAATCTTAGGAGAAATTCGTATTCTTAGAATTGGAAACTACCATAAAGAAGAGTAGGGATAACGCCCACTGTGCCTTCCAAGGACGAATAACATAATTTGCATTTTATTGAAAACAGACTTGATCTCAAGCTATGTGATTTTAATTATTAACACCAATAAAAAAATTAAAATAAAAAAGCACCTTTTTTCAGAAGAAAACAGGTGAATGTGTTCTGACAGTTTAACGTATATGCTGATATTCATACCTGAAAGTTTTAATAGTTTTGATTTATTAAAGTTTAAAAGAGAAAACGCTTAAAATGTGTTTTTTTTCAGTAAAGTACAAATGATGTTCTGATCCTTAGAAAGTATGGGGGGTATCAGCCCTACTTTGTTCATTTTCTGCTTATTTTGAGTTTGACTCGATTATCTTTTGTAACTTCTATTCGTTTTGGATTTCATTTATTTATTTATGGATCTTTATGGTAGTTTTAATCTTGAAAAATTATTTGACTTCATTTCTACTCATCTTTGGTTTAATTTAGCTCTTTATTTTTCTTTGAAAAACTTTTTTTGTGGAAAAGTTTTTTTTAATTACTATTATTAAAATTACTGCTATTATTATGACTCTTATCACTACTAAGGTTAAGTATATACTACTACTATCACTACTAAAAACTCACCGCAGCACCAAGCCGCCTGAAGCCAACACAGCCACGCACACTCCCCTTCCACCCCAATCTATTCAAAGTCTCCCTTTTTACATCCGCCCACGAAGTTCCCATTTCCTTTAAATCTTTCTCTACGACGTCCTCCCACTCCAGACGGGGACGACCTGCTTTTCGTTTAGCCCAAGACGGTTGGCCGAAAAGAACAATCTTCGGAAATCTGTCATCCTTCATCCGCACAACGTGCCCTATCCACCTCAACCTTTCTTTTATTATAGCCCTAGAGAGCGGTATTAAACCAAATTTTTCGTATGGCCTATTGTTTGAAATACAGTCAGTCAGCCGGGTACCCAGAACAATCCTTAAGCAATTTCTCTGGAAAACATCTAGAAAATCTTCATCCGCTTTTCGGAGCGTCCATGTTTCAGAGCCATATTTGACCACTATCATCACTGTAGCTTCTAATATTGTAATCTTGGTTTGCAGACTTATCTTCCTATTCTTCCTAACTTTTTTTAACTGTGAAAAAACACCTTGAGCCTTGGCTATTCTACTTTTAACATTTCACTGCTCCCACCATCTTTACTAATAATACTACCAAGGTTAGTGAAGCTGCCCACCTGATCAATCTTTTCATTACCCAACGTCACCTTTTCATCTTCACGTATTCCTAGCCTTAGTGACTTAGTCTTCTTAACATTAATTTTCAAACCAAATCTAGCACCCTGAAATCGCAAAACCTCTAAAACTTCATTCATTTTGCTCAAACTTTCATCTAGGATGCTAAAATCATCAGCATAATCTAAGTTGAGGAGACTTTTTCCTCCCCATTTCATTCCATGGTCTCCCAATATCATTCCTGTGCTCCTTAAAAGTCCATCAAAATAATCCATATAAAGGGGGATAGAACACAACCCTGCTTAACTCCGATTTAATACAAAACCAGCTGCTAACCTCATTTCCTACCTTAACCGCAGCAGTTTTATTCTCGTAGATAGCACTAATCACTTTAATGTATTTGTCTGGTATACCATACAAGGATAAAACCTTTATTAAAGCTCTTCTATCAACAAAATTAAACGCTTGCTCATAATCTATAAAACTGAGGACCAAAGGTGTTTGAAAACCCAGGCACTTCTCAATTATTAACCTAAGAGTGAAAATTTGGTCGACACATCCTCTACCTTTACTACAACCGCACTGTTCTTCTCTTAAAACTTTGTCTACTGCATCTCTCAGTCTAAAAAGTATCATATTACTAAGTAATTTACTACCTACAAAGACCAGACTAATGCCTCAATAATTACCACACTCACTTTTATCACCTTTCTTGTAAAGTGGCTTAATTAAGATTTTTCTAAAATCGTTAGGTACTTCCCCTTTTTCAAAAATCAAATTCATAATCTTCAGTAACTTATTTGTAACCTCAGAGCCACCATGTTTAGGATTAATTAAAAAAACATTTTCCACAAAATAAGTTTTTCAAAGAAAAGTAAAGAACTCCATTAAACAAAAAATGAGCAAAAATAAAATCAACCCCCTATGCCTTCCCAAGGCCAGAACATAATTTGCACTTTATTGAAAAAAAAAATAAATGTTTTTACTTTTATAACTTTGATAAATCAAATAATATTAACATTTTGATTACTAAATATCAGTATATGTATATTAAACCGACAATGCACATTCATTTGTATTTTTTTCAGTAAAGTGCAAATTATGTTCTGGCCTTGGGAAAGCATATGGGTTTTAAGCCGAACTCATGTTAATTTCTGTTCGTTTTGGGTTTCATTTATTTATCGATGATGATTTGTGGTAGTTTCACGCTTGATAGATTATTTTATTTTATTTTTGCTCATTTTTTATTTAATAGAGTTCTTTACTTTTCTTTGAAAAACTTATTTTTTGGAAAAAGTTTTCTTAATTAATTTCTGTTCGTTTTATATTGACATAGTCGTTTCAGGGAAAAAGAAAATAATACTTTAAATCTTTTGTTTTTTTAAAGACTTTATAGTTTGGCCTGCTATTTGTATGCTGGAGAAAATTTTTCAGCAATTTTTAACAACATACACCCTTTTAAAAATCTTTACACAAATAGTAGTGTTTAATTTAGTTTCATACCTCCTTTAGTTGACCTGAAATGGAAAACTTGATACAACTAGCAAAGAAATCTGTTTACTTTCTTTGATAGCTTGGATGCACTTACGCTATTTTGATTTGGTTAAATTTTAAGAGCAGAAGTAGCCCCGAAAGTCTGAACATAATACCCTCAATCGTTCTTGGGATACTGCTGAGATGCCTTATTGGGAATTAGCATTAACACAGTGCATTTTGATTTAATCTTATGACAACATTTAATTTTTAAACATAAAGGCAAATGGGAGGGTGGGCGTGGGAGGGGATTAGTTTCCCTCCAATCACTTTCGACTATTAAAAAGGACATCAGCCCTTTCTATTTTCAATCGAATGAGCCCTTTTTTAAGTTCCTACGACAGCTCCTTCGATACAAAGTACCCTGGTCTAAACAACAACAACAACAACAAAATAATACATTATACCCACATCGATCTTTACTATATAAAAATGTCAAGTCTTCCAATCACTTTTGACTATTAAAAAGGGCACTAGGCCTTTCGATTTCGAACCTTATTCGAAACCTTATATGCCCCCAGGGCATAAATTACAACCCTTGCATTGAGGTTCCTGAGGGGATTATCATCCTAAAAGACCGAATTTTCAGAACTTTCAACTACGCTGAACAAAATGGATATCTCAAAATTTTGATTAGATGTGTTTGGGAAAATGGTGGGCGTGAGAGGGGCGTTAGTCGCTATCAAATCACTTTCAACTATTTAAAAGGCACTAACCCTTTCAATTTCCAATTGAATGAGACCTTTTGGAGTTTCTACGACAACGCTTTCAATAAAAACTTTATATGCCCCCAGGGCATAACTTACAACCCTTGCACTGAGGGCTCTGAGGGGGTTATCATCCTAAAAGACAAAATTTCAAGAACTTTCAACTACGTTGAACAAAATGGATATCTCAAAATTTTGATTCGATGTGTTTGGGAAAATGGTGGGCGTGAGAGGGGCGTTAGTCGCTATCCATTCACTTTCAACTATTTAAAAGGCACTAACCCTTTCAATTTCCAATTGAATGAACCCTTTTGAAGTTTCTATGACAATGATTCCAATAAAACTTTATATGCTCCCAGGGCATAACTTACAACCCTTGCCCTGAGGGTTGTGGGGGGAGGGGTTGTCATCCTTAAAGACCTAATTTCCAAAACTTTCAACTACTTTGAATAAAATGACTATCTAGAAATTTTGATTGGATAAGTTTGGGGAAAAGGTGGGCGTGAGAGGAGGATTAGTTGCCCTCAAATCACTTTCGACTATTAAAAAGGGTACTAGTCTTTTGAATTTCAAATCAAATGAGGGCTTTTTTCAAGTTTCTACGGCATAGATTTCACTTATATGCACCCAGGGCATAACTTATAATCCTTGGCCTGAGGGTTGTGGGGGAGTTTCCTCCCCGAAAATATGTTTTCTATCTGAAAATCAACTACCCTGAACAAAATGGCTATCTCAAAATTTTATTGGATGTGTTTGGGGGAATGATAGGTGTGAGGGGGAGGGATAATTTCCCTCCAATCACTTTCGACTATTAAAAAGGGCACTAGCCCTTTTAATTTCCAGTCGAATAAGCTTTTATTGAAGTTTCTACGACAACGCCTTCTTTAAAAACCTTAAATACCCCAAGGCATAACTTAAAATCCTTGCCCTGAGGGATCTGGGGCGATTGTTCTCCTCAAAAACGTATTTTTTATCTGGAAATCAACTACGCTGAACAAAATGTCTATCTCAAAATTTTGATTGGATGTGTTTGAGGGAATGAAGGGCGTGGGGGGGGGGGTTAGTTGCCCTCCAATCACTTTCTAATGTTAAAAAGGGTACTAGCCCTTTGAATTTTCGATCGAATGAGCCTGTTTCTAAGTTTCTACGACAACGCCTTCTATAAAAACCTTATATGCCCCCAGGGCACAATTTAAAACCCTTGCCCTGAGGGTTGTGGTGGAGTGTCCTCCTCAAAAACATATTTTATATTTGGAAATCAACTACGCTGAACAAAATGGCTATCTTAAAATTTTGATTGGATGTGTTTGGGGGAATGATGGGCATGGGGGGGCTAGTTGCCCTCCAATCACTTTCGACTATTAAAAAGGGTACTAGCCCATTGAATTTCCAATCTGGTGAGCCTGTTTTGAAGTTTCTACGAAAACGCCTTCTATAAAAACCTTATATGCCCCCAGGGCATAACTTAAAACCCTTACCCTAAGGGTTGTGGGGGAGTGTCCTCCTCAAAAACATATTTTCTATCTGGAAATCAACTACGCTGAACAAAATGGCTATATCAAAATTTTGATTGGATGTGTTTGGGAGAATGATGGGCGTGGGGGGGGGGATAGTTGCCCTCCAATCACTTTCGACTATTAAAAAGAGCACTGGCCACTCCAATTTTCAAGCGAATGAGCCCTTTTTGAAGTTTCTAGGACGACTCATTCGATACGAAGTGCCCGGGTATGAAATTTCCTAGCCCTTTCAATTTCAAATCAAATGAGCCTTTTTTGAAGTTTCTATGGCAACACCTTCTATAAAAACCTTATGTGCCCCATACCATAACTTAAAACCCTTGCCCCGAGGGTTGTGGGGGAGTGTCCTCCTCATAAACATATTTTCTATCTGGAAAACAACTACGCTGAACAAAATGGCTATCTCAAAATTTTGATTGGATGTGTTTGGGGGAATGATGGGCTTGGGGGGGGGGCTAGTTGCCCTCCAATCACTTTTGACTATTAAAAATGGCACTAGCCCTTTGAATTTCCAATCGAATGAGTCTTTCTTGAAGTTTCTACGACAACGCCTTCTATAAAAACCTTATATGCCCTCAGGGCATAACTTAAAACCCTTGCCCCGAGGGTTGTAGGGGAGTGTTCTCCTCAAAAACATATTTTCTATCTGAAAATCAACTACGCTGAACAAAATGGCTATCTTAAAATTTTGATTGAATGTGTTGCCGGGGGGGGGGGCTAGTTGCCCTCCAATCACTTTTGACTATTAAAACGGGCACTAGCTGTTTGAATTTCCAATCGAATGAGCCTTTTTTGAAGTTTCTACGACAGCGCCTTCTATATAAACCTTATATGCCCCCAGGGCATAACTTGAAACCCTTACCACGAAGGTTTTGGGGGAGTTTCCTCCTCAAAAAGATATTTTCTATCTGGATATCAACTACGCTGAACAAAATGGCTATCTCAAAATTTCTATTGGATGTGTCTGGGGGAATGATGGGTGTTGGGGGGCTAGTTGTCCTCCAATCACTTTCGACTATTAAAAAGGGCACTAACCCTTTGAATTTCCAATCGAATGTGCCTTTTTTGAAGTTTCTACGACAACACCTTCTATAAAAACCTTATATGCCCCCAGGGCATAACTTGAAACCCTTACCACGAAGGTTTTGGGGGAGTTTCCTCCTCAAAAAGATATTTTCTATCTGGATATCAACTAAGCTGAACAAAATGGCCATCTCAAAATTTTGATTGGATATGTTTGGGGGAATGATGGGCCTGAGGGGGCTAGTTACCCTCCAATCACTTTCGATATTAAAAAGGGCACTAGCCCTTTGAATGAGCCTTTTTTGAAGTTTCTACGACAACACCTTCTATAAAAACCTTATATGTCCCCAGGGCATAACTTAAAACCCTTGCCCCGAGGGTTGTAGGGCAGTGTCCTCCTCAAAAACATATTTTCTATCTGGAAATCAACTACGCTGAACAAAATGGCTATTTTATTGGATGTGTTTGGGGGAATGATGGGCGTGGGGGGGGGGTGGGCTTGTTTCCCTCCAATCACTTTCGACAATTAAAACGGGCACTAGCCGTTTGAATTTCCAATCGAATGAGCCTTTTTTAAAGTTTCTACGACAACGCGCCTTCTATATAAACCTTATATGCCCCCAGGGCATAACTTAAAACCGTTGTCCCGAGGGTTGTGGGGGAGTGTCCTTCTCAAAAAGATATTTTCTATCTGGAAATCAACTATGCTGAACAAAATGGCTATCTCAAAATTTTGATTGGATGTGTTTGGAGGAATGATGGGCGTGGGGGTGGCTAGTTTGACTCCAATCACTTTCGACTATTAAAAAGGGCACTAACCCTTTGAATTTCTAATCGAATGAGCCTGTTTTGAAGTTTCTACAACAACGCCTTCTATAAAAACCTTATATACCCCCAGGGCATAACTTAAAACCCTTACCCTAAGGGTTGTGGGGGAGTGTCCTCCTCAAAAAGATATTTTCTATTTGGAAATCAACTACGCTGAACAAAATGACTATCTTAAAATTTTGATTGGATGTGTTTGGGGGAATGATGGGCGTGGGGGGGCTAGTTGCCCTCCAATCACTTTCGACTATTAAAAAGGGTACTAGCCCATTGAATTTCCAATCTGGTGAGCCTGTTTTGAAGTTTCTACGAAAACGCCTTCTATAAAAACCTTATATGCCCCCAGGGCATAACTTAAAACCCTTACCCTAAGGGTTGTGGGGGAGTGTCCTCCTCAAAAACATATTTTCTATCTGGAAATCAACTACGCTGAACAAAATGGCTATATCAAAATTTTGATTGGATGTGTTTGGGAGAATGATGGGCGTGGGGGGGAATAGTTGCCCTCCAATCACTTTCGACTATTAAAAAGAGCACTAGCCACTCCAATTTTCAATCGAATGAGCCCTTTTTGAAGTTTCTAGGACGACTCATTCGATACGAAGTGCCCGGGTATGAAATTTCCTAGCCCTTTCAATTTCAAATCAAATGAGCCTTTTTTGAAGTTTCTATGGCAACACCTTCTATAAAAACCTTATGTGCCCCCATACCATAACTTAAAACCCTTGCCCCGAGGGTTGTGGGGGAGTGTCCTCCTCATAAACATATTTTCTATCTGGAAAACAACTACGCTGAACAAAATGGCTATCTCAAAATTTTGACTGGATGTGTTTGGGGGAATGATGGGCTTGGGGGGGGGCTAGTTACCCTCCAATCACTTTTGACTATTAAAAATGGCACTAGCCCTTTGAATTTCCAATCGAATGAGTCTTTCTTGAAGTTTCTACGAGAACGCCTTCTATAAAAACCATATACGCCCTCAGGGCATAACTTAAAACCCTTGCCTTGAGGGTTGTAGGGGAGTGTCCTCCTCAAAAACATATTTTCTATCTGGAAATCAACTACGCTGAACAAAATGGCTATCTTAAAATTTTGATTGAATGTTTTGCCGGGGGGGGGGGCTAGTTGCTGTTTGAATTTCCAATCGAATGAGCCTTTTTTGAAGTTTCTACGACAGCGCCTTCTATATAAACCTTATATGCCCCCAGGGCATAACTTGAAACCCTTTCCCCGAAGGTTTTGGGGGAGTTTCCTCCTCAAAAAGATATTTTCTATCTGGATATCAACTACGCTGAACAAAATGGCTATCTCAAAATTTTTATTGGATGTGTCTGTGGGAATGATGGGTGTTAGGGGGCTAGTTGTCCTCCAATCACTTTCAACTATTAAAAAGGGCACTAACCCTTTGAATTTCCAATCGAATGAGCCTTTTTTGAAGTTTCTACAACAACACCTTCTATAAAAACCATATATGCCCCAGGCCATAACTTAAAACCCTTGTCCCGAGGGTTGTGGTTGAGTTTCCTCCTCAAAAAGATATTTTCTATCTGGAAATCAACTACGCTGAACAAAATGGCCATCTCAAAATTTTGATTGGATGTGTTTGGGGGAATGATGGGCCTGAGGGGGCTAGTTACCCTCCAATCACTTTCGACTATTAAAAAGGGCACTAGCCCTTTGAATGAGCCTTTTTTGAAGTTTCTACGACATCACCTTCTATAAAAACCTTATATGTCCCCAGGGCATAACTTAAAACCCTTGCCCCGAGGGTTGTAGGGCAGTGTCCTCCTCAAAAACATATTTTCTATCTGGAAATCAACTACGCTGAACAAAATGGCTATTTTATTGGGTGTGTTTGGGGGAATGATGGGCGTGGGGGGTGGGCTTGTTTCCCTCCAATCACTTTCGACAATTAAAAACGGGCACTAGCCGTTTGAATTTCCAATCGAATGAGCCTTTTTTGAAGTTTCTACGACAATGCGCCTTCTATATAAACCTTATATGCCCCCAGGGCATAACTCAAAACCCTTGTCCCGAGGGTTGTGGGGGAGTGTCCTTCTCAAAAAGATATTTTCTATCTGGAAATCAACTATGCTGAACAAAATAGCTATCTCAAAATTTTGATCGGATGTGTTTGGGGGAATGATGGGCGTGGGGGTGGCTAGTTTGACTCCAATCACTTTCGACTATTAAAAAGGGCACTAACCCTTTGAATTTCCAATCGAATGAGCCTTTTTTGAAGTTTCTACGACAATGCGCCTTCTATATAAACCTTATATGCCCCCAGGGCATAACTCAAAACCCTTGTCCCGAGGGTTGTGGGGGAGTGTCCTTCTCAAAAAGATATTTTCTATTTGGAAATCAACTATGCTGAACAAATTGGATATCTAAAAATTTTGATTGGATGTGTTTGGGAGAATGATGGCGTGGGGGGGGGCTAGTTGCCCTCCAATCACTTTCGACTATTAAAAAGGGCACTAGCCACTCCATTTTGCAATAGAATGAGCCCTTTTCGAACTTTCTACGACAACTCCTTCGATACGAAGTGCCCGGGTCGGGAGAAAAAAAACATTGTGACCACATCGTTCTTTACTTAGGCAGCGCTAGCGCATCAGTACCTGGAGCCTTATTATTTTTAATCCTTTTAGTACTGTTGCTAATTCCTCCTCACAAAATAAATCTTCCTTAACATCCAAGGTATCACAAACTTTTTCATTTTCCCCTGTATCTTTTCCTGCGATTCTATCTCGGTTAAGCAAATTCTCAAAATGTTTGGCCCATCTCTCTTTAGTTTTTTCCTTATCGCTAATTGCAGCCCCATTCCTATCTTTAAGTGGGCCAAGTCCGGATTGACTACTCCCTCTCAATTTGTTAACATGCCAGTACACTATATTACTATTATGCCTTCTAGCTGCATCTTCCAGATCCTCGGCAATTTTATCCATGGCCTCCACTTCACGCCTCCTTAGTTCATATTGTAATGCTTTCTCCAATTTCTTTACATTCCTTTTGTTTTCATATGATATATCACTCAGATAATTCTTGTACAAGTCCTTTCTCCTTTCTATGAAACATAAAGCTTTTTCACTAATATTCTTAGCTGCAGATCTAGCTTTCTTCCCTAATACAGTTTCAGCAATTTCGCAACTTATTATTCTAAAGTTATTCCAACCATCTTCCACATTATCAAATTTTAAACTCTTAAGTTTAGTATTCAACTGTTCCTGGAAAGTCTCTCTCAAATTCTCATCCTGGAGTCTACCAACATCATAACTTCCCGAAAGGTAGTTACCCTTCCGATATTTCAGCTTTAAATTAACCCTTGACACTACTAGATGGTGATCTTTACTTTTAACATCAATAACAGCACTCCTATATACCCTAGTATCTTTATTGATCCTGCTAGTCTTCGGTTTACTATAACATAATCAATAGGTTTGCTGTCTTCCCATCACGTGAATACCATGTTAACTTGTGAGCCATTTTATGACCAAACACCGTATTGATTATAACTAGTTTATTATACCTACAAAATGCAAAAGCCAAATTTACCTAGGCTAGGATACCATCTATCGCTATTTCTACCGACCTGGGCGTTAAAATCTCCCAGCAATAACATCATATTTCTACCTGGGACCCTGTCTATTTCATCCTGTAACTGTAAGTAAAATTCATCTGAGTCACTAGTATCTCCGTCAGTCGGTTCTACAGGGGCGTATACTGCTATAACTGATACCCTGAACTTTCTAGTCATAAAATGAGCAATTAATATTCTATTGTTAATACCTTCCCAGCCTAAACAAGACTTAGCAGCTTCCTTATTATGAGCCCTACTCCCTGTATATGTACCCCATCCTTCCTGCATGAGTAAAAAAATTCTATATCACCTAATTTCATACTTCCTACCGCTGGGATATGAGTTTCTGAGACTCCTAATAAATCCAGTTCGAATCGTCTGAATTCGTTAGTCAAAATGTCGATATGGTAGTCATTTTTTAACGTCGTAACATTCCAAGTTCGAATTTTTATGTTCTATAAATCATTGAAATTATTTTCGCCTCAGGGAAAGCAATGATCCCGGATACCAGTGCAGGACGGGGATCACATATCTTCTCAAGTCTACACCGAAGTGCTTAAGCCCGCTTAGAACCGGACAGCAAGAAGTCCCTGGGACCTCCATGAATGGAGGCTTTGTGCAATCCTGGGCCCATCTTGGTCAAAACATGGTTTTCAGTACTTGGCGATGTTCTTCTATCAACAAGATAGAATATATGCAGTAGTATATATGCAGATATATACTACTAAGGATATATGCAGGTGAAAATTTCAGGAGGTATTGAGGGGAAATTTGTACTAAATCAAACCCCGCTCTTATCATACAGGATGCCAAAAGGAATTACCTCAGGAATTGCCAAGGGTATTAAGTTGGAACTTTCAGGGAATTATGAGGGGGACGATTAAGTGACAGAAAAAGGCAATTTGTTCACGCAACTACTATTACTACTCTCGCTACTGCTACCACTACTATTGTTACTACTAAAATTGATACTTCTATTGGGACTGCTACTAAGGATAGGGGTATTAAGATGAAAATTTCAGTAAAGGTTGAGGGAGAAGTTAATTGAATCGAAAACATACTGTTTGCATGCAGACTGTCAAAAGTGCGTATGAGCAATAACTCAGAAACAGCTGAGATTATGAAATTGAAACTTGCAGGGCTTGTTTTGGGGGATTTTGAACTATGCAATAGGCAAATATTTGCATGGTTCTTCTAATACTTCTACTACGACTACTACTACTACTACAACTACTAATTCTGTTGCTACAAGAACTTTTACTTCCCAGGAAGTATATTAAGTTGAAACGTTCTGTGTGTGTTGATGGAAATCTTATAAGAAAAAAGGTGCTATGTGTATACTGCTACTAACACTATCACTATTGATATAACTATTACTACTACTGAAGCGAAGGGTATTAAAGCGAAAGCTTTCAGGGAATGTTTAGGGGTATGTTGAATTACATCAAAACACACTATGAGCAAGAAGAATGTCAAAAGGGTGTACCAGCAACATCTCAGGAAGGGTTCGGATTTTGAACTAACCAAAAGATACTATGTGCATAGGTACTACTACTACTAATACTACTATTGCGATTACTACTATTAGTGAGGCTAACTGTATTAAGATAAACTTTTAGAGAAGTTTTAGGGAGAGTTTCAACTAAATCAAACCACAATATATTCATGCGCGTTGTTAAAAAGGCATTTAAGCAATATCTTACGGATGACTTTCAGGACATGTCGAACGGGATTTTGAGCTAGCCAAAAGGCAGTATGTACATGTCACCATTATGCTAATTTTACTACTGCTATGACTAATACTTCTACTGAGGGTAGTAGTACTGAGGTAAAAACTTTAAGGGAATATTTAGGGGATAGGGAACTAAATTAAAACCCACTATGTGAATTCAGGCTGCCAAAAGTGTGTATGAGCAATTTCTCAGAAACAGCCTAGGGTATTAAGTTAAGACTTTTAGAACGTACTGAGAGGGATTTTAAAAGGCACTCTGTACTTTCTGCTAGTGCCACTACTACTACTACTTCTGCTACTACAAGGTGACGTTGGGTAATGAAAAGATTGATCAGGTTGGCATCTTCACTTACCTTGGTAGTATTATTAGTAAAGATGTTGGGAGCAGTGAAGATGTTAAAAGTAGAATAGCCAAGGCTCAGTGTGTTTTTTCACTGTTAAAAAAGGTTTGGAAGAATAGGAAGATAAGTCTGCAAACCAAGGCTAGAATATTAGAAGCTACAGTGATGACAGTGATCAAATATGGCTCTGAAGCATGGACACTCCGAAAAGCGGATGACGATTTGCTAGATATTTTCCAGAGAGATTGCTAAAGGATTGTTCTGGGTACCCGGCTGACTGACCGTATTTCAAACAATAGACTGTACGAAAAATCTGGTTCAAGACCACTCTCTAGGGCTATAATGAAAGAAAGGTTGAGGTGGCTATGGCACGTTGTGCGGATGAAGGATGACAGACTGCCGAAGATTGTTCTTTTCAGCCAACAGTCTAGGGCTAAACGGAAAGCAGGTCATCCTTGGCTGGGGTGGGAGGACATCGTAAAGAAAGATTTAAAGGAAATGGGAACTTCGTGGGAGGATGTAAAAGTGAGGCTTTGAATAGATTGGGGCGGAGGAGTAGCGTGCGTAGCTGTGTTGTCCTCAGGTGGCTTGGTGCTACGGTGAGTTGTTAGTAGTAGTAGCAGTAGTATTAATTAGTTAGTCTCTAAAAAATGCTGGCTACGGGTGACTCATACAGGAAACAAAAATATCTTGAAAAGTAAATTTTGTACTTCAAGATGAAGGGCCTCTTCATTGCCTTTGGTCAAAGCTCGTGAACCTTCACATCGGAGGCGATTCGCAAAGCATTTTGCTTGATTTGAATTATTTAGTTCGTTTTATGATCCTGACTTGTGGAATAGTAAGATTTTTAACTTTTTCTACATAGGCCTTTTTTGTCATTTTTCGCCTAGGTGGAGAGTAGAAAGGGGGATGCTACTCGTGACAGCACACCAAATAAGGGCATAGACTCCCACGCCCACACCATATATGGGCATAGAGTCCCTAGGGAGAATGATTGCGTAATCGATTGGAATTTGGAACACCTGTGCTGTCAGTCATTAATCAAATTGTTTCCGGGCAAAGTTTATTAATATCTTTGGAGTTCGACCAGAATTGTTTCCGGGGCAAAGTTTATAAATAACTGACAGGTGATGGCAAGGTTAATTGTAACTCCGGCGAATGTTTTGATCTTAGAGTTTAACGCGGGAAAAGGTTTCTTAGTAATTCGAAATGTGACAGCGCAGAGATGCCAAAAACAAAGGGAACACGCAGAAATTACGTTTAGAGATTATTTGGGCGAAACCGTTTTAGACATTTTAGGGAATTATTTCGGCGAAACAGTTAGAGACATTTTAAAATATGATTTTAGAAGATGTTTTTAGAAGAGGTTTTGAGTATGTCGTTATAATAAACAAGTTCTATTTAAACAGTGTCGTGAGGTCCCATAGCCCAACCCCAAAGGGCCCCGATCCCCCTACCCCAACCCCAAAGGGCCCCGATCCTCCTACCCCGACCCAAAGGGCTCCGATCCCCCTACCCCAACCCCAAAGGAAGCCCCCGGTCCCCAAAGGGCCCCCGGGCTCCCAAAGGGCCATCCGGCCCCCCCAGAACCCCAAAGGGCCCCCGGCGCCCCAAAGGCCCCTGAGCCCTCATTTTTTAATACTTTTTTAAGGCTTTGTTATATCATTTCAGAACAAGTTCCTTTCTTATTGTCCCTCCTAAACCCATTTTCCAACTTGAAGTACTTATCTTTTTCACCCACAACTATACTTTACAGCTTTTTGGATACCTCAACACCAAGAAATACTTTTCAAAGACCATTTCAGAGCAAGTTACTTTCTTAATGTCCCTCCTAAACCCATTTTCCAACATGAAGTACTTATCTTTTTCATTAACAACTATACTTTACAGCTTTTTCGTTACCTCAACACCAAGAAATACTTTTCAAAGACCATTTCAGAGCAAGTTACTTTCTTAATGTCCCTCCTAAACCCATTTTCCAACATGAAGTACTTATCTTTTTCATTCACAACTATACTTTACAGCTTTTTGGTTACCTCAACACCAAGAAATACTTTTCAAAGACCATTTCAGAGCAAGTTACTTTCTTAATGTCCCTCCTAAACCCTTTTTCAACTTGAAGTACTTATCTTTTTCATCCACAACTATACTTTACAGCTTTTTGGATACCTCAACACCAAGAAATACTTTTCAATGACCATTTCAGAGCAAGTTACTTTCTTAATGTCCCTCCTAAACCCATTTTCCAACTTGAAGTACTTATCTTTTTCACCCACAACTATACTTTACAGCTTTTTGGTTACCTCAACACCAAGAAACACTTTTCAAAGACCATTTCAAAGCAAGTTACTTTCTTAATGTCCATCCTAAACCCATCTTCCAACTTGAAGTACTTATCTTTTTCACCCACAACTATACTTTACAGCTTTTTGGATACCTCAACGACCAAGAAATACTTTTCAAAGACCATTTCAGAGCAAGTTACTTTCATAATGTCCCTCCTAAACCCATTTTCCAACATGAAGTACTTATCTTTTTCATTCACAACTATACTTTACAGCTTTTTGGATACCTCAACACCAAGAAATACTTTTCAAAGACCATTTCAGAGCAAGTTACTTTCTTAATGTCTCTTCAAAACCTATTTTACAAGTTGAAGTACTTATCTTTTTCACCCACAACTATACTTTACAGCTTTTTGGATACGTCAACACCAAGAAATACTTTTCAAAGACCATTTCAGAGCAAGTTACTTTCTTAATGACCCTCCTAAACCCATTTTCCAACATGAAGTACTTATCTTTTTCATCCACAACTATACTTTACAGCTTTTTGGTTACCTCAACACCAAGAAATACTTTTCAAAGACCATTTCAGAGCAAGTTACTTTCTTAATGTCCCTCCTAAACCCATTTTCCAACTTGAAGTACTTATCTTTTTCACCCACAACTATACTTTACAGCTTTTTGGATACCTCAACACCAAGAAATACTTTTCAAAGACCATTTCAGAGCAAGTTACTTTCTTAATGTCCCTTCTAAGGCCATTTTCCAACTTGAAGTACTTATCTTTTCCACCCACAACTATACTTTACAGCTTTTTGGATGCCTCAACACCAAGAAATACTTTTCAAAGACCATTTCAGAGCAAGTTACTTTCTTAATGTCCCTCCTAAACCCATTTTCCAACTTGAAGTACTTATCTTTTTCACCCACAACTATACTTTACAGCTTTTTGGATACCTCAACACCAAGAAATACTTTTCAAAGACCATTTCAGAGCAAGTTACTTTCTTAATGTCCCTTCTAACCCATTTTTCAACTTAAAGTACTTATCTTTTTCACCCACAACTATACTTTACAGCTTTTTGGATACCTCAACACCAAGAAATACTTTTCAAAGACCATTTCAGAGCAAATTACTTTCTTAATGTCCCTTCTAAACCCATTTTTCAACTTAAGTACTTATCTTTTTCACCCACAACTATACTTTACAGCTTTTTGGATACCTCAACACCAAGAAATACTTTTCAAAGACCATTCCAGAGCAAGTTACTTTCTTAATGTCCCTCCTAAACCCATTTTCCAACTTGAAGCACTTATCTTTTTCACCCACAACTATACTTTACAGCTTTTTGGTTACCTCAACACCATGAAATACTTTTCAAAGACCATTTCAGAGCAAGTTACTTTCTTAATGTCCCTTCTAAACCCTTTTTCCAACCTGAAGTACTTATCTTTTTCACCCACAACTATACTTTACAGCTTTTTGGATACCTCAACACCAAGAAATACTTTTCAAAGACCATTTCAGAGCAAGTTACTTTCTTAATGTCCCTCCTAAACCCATTTTCCAACTTGAAGTACTTATCTTTTTCACCCACAACTATACTTTACAGCTTTTTGGATACCTCAACACCAAGAAATACTTTTCAAAGACCATTTAGGAGCAAGTTACTTTCTTAATGTCCCTTCTAAACCCATTTTTCAACTTAAAGTACTTATCTTTTTCACCCACAACTATACTTTACAGCTTTTTGGATACCTCAACACCAAGAAATACTTTTCAAAGACCATTCCAGAGCAAGTTACTTTCTTAATGTCCCTCCTAAACCCATTTTCCAACTTGAAGCACTTATCTTTTTCACCCACAACTATACTTTACAGCTTTTTGGTTACCTCAACACCATGAAATACTTTTCAAAGACCATTTCAGAGCAAGTTACTTTCTTAATGTCCATCCTAAACCCATTTTCCAACTTGAAGCACTTATCTTTTTCACCCACAACTATACTTTACAGCTTTTTGGTTACCTCAACACCATGAAATACTTTTCAAAGACCATTTCACAGCAAGTTACTTTCTTAATGTCCCTTCTAAACCCATTTTCCAACTTGAAGTACTTATCTTTTTCATCTACAACTATACTTTACAGCTTTTTGGTTACCTCAACACCAAGAATTACTTTTCAATAGCAAGTTACTTTCTTAATGTCCCTCCTAAATCCATTTTCCAACTTGAAGTACTTATCTTTTTCATCCACAACTATACTTTACAGCTTTTTGGATACCTCAACACCAAGAAATACTTTTCAAAGACCATATCAGAGCAAGTTACTTTCTTAATGTCCCTCCTAAACCCATTTTCCAACTTGAAGTACTTATCTTTTTCACCCACAACTATACTTTACAGCTTTTTGGTTACCTCAACACCAAGAAATACTTTTCAAAGACCATTTCAGAGCAAGTTACTTTCTTAATATCCCTCCTAAACCCTTTTTTCAACTTGAAGTACTTATCTTTTTCACCCACAACTATACTTTACAGCTTTTTGGATACCTCAACACCAAGAAATACTTTTCAAAGACCATTGCAGAGCAAGTTACTTTCTTAATGTCCCTCCTAAACCCATTTTCCAACTTGAAGTACTTATCTTTTTCACCCACAACTATACTTTACAGCTTTTTGGTTACCTCAACACCAAGAAATACTTTTCCCGGAAGAAGAAAAGGCCCAAGACATAAAAAATTTAAAGTTCACTTCTAAATTTTTCCATAGAAGATAGGAAAAGTTATACTATGATTATGATTATTTTCCATGAAGATAAAAAGTTTCACTTTAATTCTAAATTTTCTTAAATTCAGTTCCAACCTTTCACAAAGAGATGAAAAAATTTACAGTTCTGTTCCAAATATTTCCCTGGAAGAAGAAAAGTTCGACTTCGATTCTGAATTTTCTCAATGAAAATGAAATAAGTTATTGATCAATTCTATTTTCTCAAAATATTATAAAATTTTCCACTTCAATTCAGATTTTTCTCAAAGAGATGAAAAAATTTAAAATATTGTTCCAAATTTTTCTTAGAAGATAGAAAAGTTCAAGTTCTAATCTGAATTTTACCAAAGAACATAATTCAATTCTAATTTCTCCAGAGAAAATAAAAAGCTTCCACTTCAGTTTTAAGTTCACCAAGACATAAAAAATTTAAAGTTCAGTTCTAAATTTTTACATAGAAGATAGGAAAAGTTATACTATGATTATGATTATTTTCCATGAAGATAAAAAGTTTCACTTCAATCCTAAATTTTCTTAAATTCAGTTCCGACTTTTCACATAGAGATGAAAAAATTTAAAGTTCTGTTCCAAATTTTTCTTAGAAGATAGAAAAGTTCAAGTTCTCTTCTGAATTTTACCAAAGAACACAATTCAATTCTAATTTCACCAGAGAAAATAAAAAGCTTCCACTTCAGCTTTAAGTTCACCAAGACATAAAAAATTTAAAGTTCAGTTCTAAATTTTTCCGTAGAAGATAGGAAAAGTTATACCATGATTGTGATTATTTTCTATGAAGATAAAAAGTTTCACTTTAATTCTAAATTTTCTTAAATTCAATTCCGGCTTTTCTCAAAGAGATGAAAAAATTTAAAGTTCTGTTCCAAATATTTTCCCGGAAGAAGAAAAGTTCAACTTCGATTCTGAATTTTCTTAATGAAAATGATATAAGTTATTGATCATTTCTATTTTTCCAAATAATATAAAAAGTTTCCACTTCAGTTCAGATTTTTCTCAAAGAGATGAAAAAATTTAAAATACTATTCCAAATTTTTCGTAGAAGATAGAAAAGTTCAAGTTCTCTTCTAAATTTTACCAAAGAACACAATTCAATTTTAATTTCACCAGAGAAAATAAAAAGCTTCCACTTCAGTTTTAAGTTCACCAAGACATAAAAAATTTAAAGTTCAGTTCTAAATTTTTCCGTAGAAGATAGGAAAAGTTATACCATGATTGTGATTATTTTCTATGAAGATAAAAAGTTTCACCTTCATTCTAAATTTTCTTAAATTCAGTTCCGACCTTTCTCAAAGAGATGAAAAAATTCAATTCTAATTTCTCCAGAGAAAATAAAAAGCTTCCACTTCAGTTTTAAGTTCACCAAGACATAAAAAAATTAAAGTTCTGTTCTAAATTTTTCCGTAGAAGATAGGAAAAGTTATACTATGATTGTGATTATTTTCCATGAAGATAAAAAGTTTCACTTTAATTCAAATTTTCTTAAATTCAGTTCCGACTTTTCACATAGAGATGAAAAAAAATTTAAAGTTCTGTTCCAAATTTTTCATAGAAGATTGGAAAAGTTATACTTTGATCGTGAATATTCAAGTTCTCTTCTGAATTTTACCATAGAACACAATTCAATTCTAATTTCTCCAGAGAAAATAAAAAGCTTCCACTTCAGTTTTAAGTTCACCAAGACATAAAAATTTAAAGTTCACTTCTAAATTTTTACATAGAAGATAGGAAAAGTTATACTATGATTTTGATTATTTCCTATGAAGATTAAAAGTTTCACTTCAATTTTTAATTTTTCTCAAAGAAGTGAAGAAAAGTTCAACTTCGATTCTGAATTTTCTCAATGAAAATGAAATAAGCTATTGATCATTTCTATTTCCCCAAAATAATATAAAAATTTTCCACTTCAGTTCAGATTTTTCTCAAACAGATGAAAAAATTTAATATAAAAATTTTCCACTTTAGTTCAGATTTTTCTCAAACAGATAAAAAAATTTAAAATACTGTTCCAAATTTTCCATAGAAGATAGAAAAGTTCAAGTTCTCTTCTGAATTTTACCAAAGAACATAATTCAATTCTAATTTCTCCAGAGAAAATAAAAAGCTTCCACTTCAGTTTTAAGTTCACCAAGACATAAAAAATTTAAAGTTCAGTTCTAAATTTTTCCATAGAAGATAGGAAAAGTTATACTATGATTGTGATTATTTTCCATGAAGATAAAAAGTTTCATTTTAATTCTAAATTTTCTTAAATTCAATTCCGACCTTTCTCAAAGAGATGAAAAAATTTAAAGTTCTGTTCCAAATATTTTCCCGGAAAAGAAAAGTTCAACTTCGATTCTGAATTTTCTCAATGAAAATGAAATAAGTTATTGATCAATTCTATTTTCATAAAATAATATAAAATTTTCCACTTCAATTCAGATTATTCTCAAAGAGATGACAAAATTTAAAATATTGTTCCAAATTTTTCATAGAAGATAGAAAAAGTTATAATTTGATTGTGATTATTTTTCATGAAGATATGGAGCTCCACTTTAATTCTAAGTTTTCTCGAAGAAGTGCAAAATGTACAAGTTCTCTTCTGAATTTTCTTAGAGAGGAGAAAAAAAGTTAGCTCAATTCTGAAATTTACCAATGAAAATGAAAAAGCTTCCATTTCATAATTTCTCAAAGACATAAAAATTTAAAGTTCAATTCTAAATTTTTCCATAGAAGATAGGAATGACTATACTATGATTGTGATTATTTACCATGAAGATAAAAAGTTTCACTCTATTTTTAATTTTTCTTAAATTCAGTTCATTCATCTAAGCACCAAAAACAATAGGTTAGTTTAGGTATAAATAAATATTAATAAATAATTAGAAACATTTCTCCATGTTTAAGTTAGGCTAGGTTAGGTTAACTTATCATGAGCGCTCATGATAAGCTAACCTAACCTAACTTAAACATGGTAAAAAGATTAAATTAGGTTAGGTTAGGTTAGATTAAGTTAGGTCAGGTTAAGTTAGGTTAGGTTAGGTTAGCCTACGTACGCGCGCGTACATAGGGTAACCTAACCTAACCTAACTTAACCTGACCGAACTTTTCTTCTTCCGGGAAAATATTTGGAACAGAACTTTAAATTTTTTCATCTCTTTGAGAAAGGTCGGAACTGAATTTAAGAAAATTTAGAATTAAGGTGAAACTTTTTATCTTCACATAAAATAATCACAATCATGATATAACTTTTCCTATCTTCTACGGAAAAATTTAGAACTGAACTTTAAATTTTTTATGTCTTGGTGAACTTAAAACTGAAGTGGAAGCCTTTTATTTTCTCTGGTGAAATTAGAATTGAATTTTGTTCTTTGGTAAAATTCAGAAGAGAACTTGAACTTTTCTATCTTCTACGAAAAATTTGGAACAGTATTTTAAAATTTTTCATCTCTTTGAGAAAAATCTGAACTGAAGTGCAAACTTTTTATATTATTTGGAAAAATAGAAATGATCAATAACTTATTTCATTTTCATTAAGAAAATTCAGAATCGAAGTTGAACTTTTCTTCTTTCGGGAAAATATTTGGAACAGAACTTTAAATTTTTTCATCTCTTTGAGAAAAGCCGGAATTGAATTTAAGAAAATTTAGAATTAAAGTGAAACTTTTTATCTTCATAGAAAATAATCACAATCATGGTATAACTTTTCCTATCTTCTATGTAAAAATTTAGAACTGAACTTTAAATTTTTTATGTCTTGGTGAACTTAAAACTGAAGTGGAAGCTTTTTATTTTCTCTGGAGAAATTAGAATTGAATTATGTTCTTTGGTAAAATTCAGAAGAGAACTTGAACTTTTCTATCTTCTAAGAAAAATTTGGAACAGAACTTTAAATTTTTTCATCTCTATGAGAAAAGTCGGAACTGAATTTAAGAAAATTTAGAATTAAAGTGAAACTTTTTATCTTCATGGAAAATAATCATAATCAAAGTATAACTTTTCCTATCTTCTATGTAAAAATTTAGAACTGAACTTTAAATTATTTATGTCTTGGTGAACTTAAAACTGAAGTGGAAGCTTTTTATTTTCTCTGAAGAAATTAGAATTGAATTATGTTCTTTGGTAAAATTCAGATTAGAACTTGAACTTTTCTATCTTCTAAAAAAAATTTGGAACATTATTTTAAATTTTTTCATCTCTTTGAGAAAAATCTGAATTGAAGTGGAAAATTTTATAATATTTTAAGAAAATAGAATTGATCAATAACTTATTTCATTTTCATTGAGAAAATTCAGAATCGAGGTTGAACTTTTCTTCTTCCAGGGAAATATTTGGAACAGAACTTTAAATTTTTTCATCTCTTTGAGAAAGATTGGAACTGAATTTAAGAAAATTTAGAATTAAAGTGAAACTTTTTATCTTCATAGAAAATAATCACAATCATGGTATAACTTTTCCTATCTTCTACGGAAAAATTTAGAAGTGAACTTTAAATTTTTTATGTCTTGGGCCTTTTCTTCTTCCGGGAAAAGTATTTCTTGGTGTTGAGGTAACCAAAAAGCTGTAAAGTATAGTTGTGGGTGAAAAAGATAAGTACTTCAAGTTGGAAAATGGGTTTAGGAGGGAAATTAAGAAAGTAACTTGCTCTGAAATGGTCTTTGAAAAGTATTTCTTGGTGTTGAGGTATCCAAAAAGCTGTAAAGTATAGTTGTGGGTGAAAAAGATAAGTACTTCAACTTGTAAAATTGGTTTAGGAGGAACATTAAGAAAGTAACTTGCCCTGAAATGGTCTTTGAAAAGTATTTCTTGGTGTTGAGGTAACCAAAAAGCTGTAAAGTATAGTTGTGGGTGAAAAAGATAAGTACTTCAAGTTGGAAAATGGGTTTAGAAGGGACATTAAGAAAGTAACTTGCTCTGAAATGGTCTTTGAAAAGTATTTCTTGGTGTTAAGGTATCCAAAAAGCTGTAAAGCATAGTTGTGGATGAAAAAGATAAGTACTTCAAGTTGGAAAATGGGTTTAGAAGGGACATTAAGAAAGTAACTTGCTATTGAAAAGTATTTCTTGGTGTTGAGGTATCCAAAAAGCTGTAAAGTATGGTTGTGGTGAAAAAGATAAGTTCTTCAAGTTGGAAAATAGGTTTAGAAGGGACATTAAGAAAGTAACTTGCTCTGAAATGGTCTTTGAATAGTATTTCTTGGTGTTGAGGTATCAAAAAAGCTGTAAAGTACAGTTGTGGGTGAAAAAGATAAGTACTTCAAGTTGGAAAATGGGTTTAGGAGGGACATTAAGAAAGTAACTTGCTCGAAATGGTCTTTGAAAAGTATTTCTTGGTGTTGAGGTATCCAAAAAGCTGTAAAGTATAGTTGTGGGTGAAAAAGATAAGTACTTCAAGTTGAAAAAAGGGTTTAGGAGGGATATTAAGAAAGTAACTTGCTCTGAAATGGTCTTTGAAAAGTATTTCTTGGTGTTGAGGTAACCAAAAAGCTGTAAAGTATAGTTGTGGGTGAAAAAGATAAGTACGTCAAGTTGTAAAATGGGTTTAGAAGCGACATTAAGAAAGTAACTTGCTCTGAAATGGTCTTTGAAAAGTATTTCTTGGTGTTGAGGTATCCAAAAAGCTGTAAAGTATAGTTGTGGATGAAAAAGATAAGTACTTCAAGTTGGAAAATGGGTTTAGGAGGGACATTAAGAAAGTAACTTGCTATTGAAAAGTATTTCTTGGTGTTGAGGTAACCAAAAAGCTGTAAAGTATAGTTGTGGATGAAAAAGATAAGTACTTAAAGTTGGAAAATGGGTTTAGAAGGGACATTAAGAAAGTAACTTGCTCTGAAATGGTCTTTGAAAAGTATTTCTTGGTGTTGAGGTATCCAAAAAGCTGTAAAGTATAGTTGTGGGTGAAAAAGATAAGTACTTCAAGTTGGAAAATGGGTTTAGGAGGGACATTAAGAAAGGAACTTGCTCTGAAATGGTCTTTGAAAAGTATTTCTTGGTGTTGAGGTAACCAAAAAGCTGTAAAGTATAGCTGTGGGTGAAAAAGATAAGTACTTCAAGTTGAAAAATGGGTTAAGGAGGGATATCAAGAAAGTAACTTGCTCTGAAATGGTCTTTGAAAAGTATTTCATGGTGTTGAGGTAACCAAAAAGCTGTAAAGTCTAGTTGTGGGTGAAAAAGATAAGTGCTTCAAGTTGGAAAATGGGTTTAGGAGGGACATTAAGAAAGTAACTTGCTCTGGAATGGTCTTTGAAAAGTATTTCTTGGTGTTGAGGTATCCAAAAAGCTGTAAAGTATAGTTGTGGGTGAAAAAGATAAGTACTTCAAGTTGAAAAATGGGTTTAGAAGGGACATTAAGAAAGTAACTTGCTCTGAAATGGTCTTTGAAAAGTATTTCTTGGTGTTGAGGTATCCAAAAAGCTGTAAAGTATAGTTGTGGGTGAAAAAGATAAGTACTTCAAGTTGGAAAATGGGTTTAGGAGGGACATTAAGAAAGTAACTTGCTCTGAAATGGTCTTTGAAAGGTATTTCTTGGTGTTAAGGTATCCAAAAAGCAGTAAAGTATAGTTGTGGGTGAAAAAGATAAGTACTTCAACTGGTAAAATAGGTTTAGAAGGGACATTAAGAAAGTAACTTGCTCTGAAATGGTCTTTGAAAAGTATTTCTTGGTGTTGAGGTATCCAAAAAGCTGTAAAGTATAGTTGTGGGTGAAAAAGATAAGTGCTTCAAGTTGGAAAATGGGTTTAGAAGGGACATTAAGAAAGTAACTTGCTCTGAAATGGTCTTTGAAAAGTATTTCTTGGTGTTGAGGTATCCAAAAAGCTGTAAAGTATAGTTGTTGGTGAAAAATATAAGTACTTCATGTTGGAAAATGGGTTTAGGAGGGTCATTAAGAAAGTAACTTGTTCTGAAATGGTCTTTGAAAGGTATTTCTTGGTGTTGAGGTATCCAAAAAGCTTTAAAGTATAGTTGCGGGTGAAAAAGATAAGTACTTCAAGTTGGAAAATGGGTTTAGGAGGGACATTAAGAAAGTAACTTGCTCTGAAATGGTCTTTGAAAAGTATTTATTGGTGTTGAGGTAACCAAAAAGCTGTAAAGTATAGTTGTGGATGAAAAAGATAAGTACTTCATGTTGGAAAATGGGTTTAGGAGGGTCATTAAGAAAGTAACTTGTTCTGAAATGGTCTTTGAAAAGTATTTCTTGGTGTTGAGGTATCCAAAAAGCTGTAAAGTATAGTTGTGGGTGAAAAAGTTAAGTACTTCAACTTGTAAAATAGGTTTAGAAGGGACATTAAGAAAGTAACTTGCTCTGAAATCGTCTTTGAAAAGTATTTCTTGTTGTTGAGGTATCCAAAAAGCTGTAAAGTATAGTTGTGGGTGAAAAAGATAAGTACTTCAAGTTGGAAAATGGGTTTAGGAGGGACATTAAGAAAGTAACTTGCTCTGAAATGGTCTTTGAAAAGTATTTCTTGGTGTTGAGGTAACCAAAAAGCTGTAAAGTATAGTTGTGGATGAAAAAGATAAGTACTTCATGTTGGAAAATGGGTTTAGGAGGGTCATTAAGAAAGTAACTTGTTCTGAAATGGTCTTTGAAAAGTATTTCTTGGTGTCGAGGTATCCAAAAAGCTGTAAAGTATAGTTGTGGGTGAAAAAGTTAAGTACTTCAACTTGTAAAATAGGTTTAGAAGGGACATTAAGAAAGTAACTTGCTCTGAAATGGTCTTTGAAAAGTATTTCTTGTTGTTGAGGTATCCAAAAAGCTGTAAAGTATAGTTGTGAATGAAAAAGATAAGTACTTCATGTTGGAAAATGGGTTTAGGAGGGACATTATGAAAGTAACTTGCTCTGAAATGGTCTTTGAAAAGTATTTCTTGGTGTTGAGGTATCCAAAAAGCTGTAAAGTATAGTTGTGGGTGAAAAAGATAAGTACTTCAAGTTGGAAAATTGGTTTAGGATGGACATTAAGAAAGTAACTTGCTCTGAAATGGTCTTTGAAAAGTATTTCTTGGTGTTGGGGTAACCAAAAAGCTGTAAAGTATAGTTGTGGGTGAGAAAGATAAGTACTTCAAGTTGGAAAATGGGTTTAGGAGGGACATTAAGAAAGTAACTTGCTCTGAAATGGTCATTGAAAAGTATTTCTTGGTGTTGAGGTATCCAAAAAGCTGTAAAGTATAGTTGTGGGTGAAAAAGATAAGTACTTCAAGTTGGAAAATGGGTTTAGGAGGGACATTAAGAAAGTAACTTGCTCTGAAATGGTCATTGAAAAGTATTTCTTGGTGTTGAGGTATCCAAAAAGCTGTAAAGTATAGTTGTGGATGAAAAAAATAAGTACTTCAAGTTCAAAAAGGGTTTAGGAGGGACATTAAGAAAGTAAATTGCTCCGAAATGGTCTTTGAAAAGTATTTCTTGGTGTTGAGGTAACCAAAAAGCTGTAAAGTATAGTTGTGAATGAAAAAGATAAGTACTTCATGTTGGAAAATGGGTTTAGGAGGGACATTAAGAAAGTAACTTGCTCTGAAATGGTCTTTGAAAAGTATTTCTTGGTGTTGAGGTAACCAAAAAGCTGTAAAGTATAGTTGTGAATGAAAAAGATAAGTACTTAATGTTGGAAAATGGGTTTAGGAGGGTCATTAAGAAAGTAACTTGCTCTGAAATGGTCTTTGAAAAGTATTTCTTGGTGTTGAGGTATCCAAAAAGCTGTAAAGTATAGTTGTGGGTGAAAAAAGATAAGTGCTTCAAGTTGGAAAATGGGTTTAGGAGGGACATTAAGAAAGGAACTTGTTCTGAAATGATATAATAAAGCCTTAAAAAAGTATTAAAAAATGAGGGCTCAGGGGCCTTTGGGGCGCCGGGGGCCCTTTGGGGGTCTGGGGGGCCGGGTGGCCCTTTGGGAGCCTGGGGGCCCTTTGGGGACCGTGGGCTTCCTTCGGGGTTGGGTTAGGGGGATCGGAGCCCTTTGGATCGGAGTAGGGGGATCGGGGCCCTTTGGGGTTGGGGTAGGGGGATCGGGGCCCTTTGGGGTTGGGGTATGGGACCTCACGACACTGTTTAAGTAGAACTTGTGCATTATAACGACCACACTCAAAACCTCTTCTAAAACATCTTCTAAAATCATATTTTAAAATGTCTCTAACTGTTTCGCCGAAATAATTCCCTAAAATGTCTAAAACGGTTTCGCCCAAATAACCTCTAAACGTAATTTCTGCGTGTTCCCTTTGTTTTTGGCATCTCTGCGCTGTCACATTTGAAATTACTAAGAAACCTTTTCTCGCGTTAAACTCTAAGATCAAAACATTCGCCGGAGTTACAATTAACCTTGCCATCACCTGTCAGTTATTTATAAACTTTGCCCCAGAAACAATTCTGGTTGAACTCCAAAGATATTAATAAACTTTGCCCGGAAACAAATTGATTAATGACTGACAGCACAGGTGTTCCAAATTCCCAATCGATTACGCAATCATTCTCCCTAGGGACTCTATGCCCATATATGGTGTGGGCGTGGGAGTCTATGCCCTTGTTTGGTGTGCTGTCACGAGTAGCACCCCCCCTTTCTACTGTGGAGAGATAGAGAGTAAAGTGTTTTGGTACAGGAAACAGGTCCCATACAATGCGAGGTATCTTTCCTGGAGGAAAGTAATATTTTTGAAAGAATAATTTTGGGCTTGATACCGTGGGCCCATACCGCAGCACATACACCCCACGGAAAGTACACTCGTCGTATCGACGCTGATTGTGGCCTTGGGTAGCCCATGGCGTGAAAATTAGTGAGGGAAGAGCTTGTAAGTCCGCGGCCCGTCACGATCGTGTTACCATACCTTAATAACATCAGTAGTAGCACTGGTGGCACTGTGCCATTTACATTGGTGGAATTAGATAACTTTCGCCAGCGTTGGTGCCAGAGGACTTATAGGACTCCTATTCAACTTTTAACGCTGAATCAGTTGGTATATTTGGAATTCTTTTATATCCTATGGTTGCGTAAATTGGCAGTTCAACTTTACAGTGTATAAGCTGTTTTACCTGACTTCTCATAACCAAAACAATGTATCTAAGTCAGATTCACTGTATTGTGGCTGGACATTCGTGGTGTTTCATACACTAACTTTGACTATTAGCTGAAATAGATGAAACCACAAGCTTAACAGTAGAGCAGTATGTGCCGGAGGTATATAAAGCAATTTGATAGTTACGAACCTCTGAATTTCTGAAAGTAATGTCGATAGTGTAATCCGAAGTGTTGAAAATTGTTACATTGGCTAAACGGCACCAGGTTCAAAATAAAAGCTAATAGTGTAGTTTATATCCTCTTAGTAACTAAATATTTTAAAAATAACATTTTTATTTAAAATAAGGCCAATGAACCTTTGGGGGAATAGTAAAATGTAATGTTGTATGTGTATTTCATGATGAATAAATCTTATCTTACTTCATAGTATTCAGTAAATTTAAATATTTTGGGGTTTCAGAGGCACTTCAATTTTAATGACCTTGGAGCCCTTTTCGTAGAATCTAAACGTACTTTTAGCCTAAATGCTCGGTTAGCTGATTTCTTAGGTTGTTTTATTTTAATTGGGATTATTAAACACCTATTGATGAAAAATACAATTAATGCAAGCCAAAAAAGTCAGCCATAGGGAGTTTTTGAATGTGGTCAGTAAGAACTTTGTAATTACAAGGTTTGGTTCAGAGATTGAAATAAACTGCACTGCTACCAAATAAAAAAAAAAAAAAACAGCGAATAGCTAAGAAACAAGACACAAAAGATGTATTACGTGTCTTAGAACTGAAGACTTAGTCCCCAGAGACGGCAAAAGCTAATTATGGAATTTGGCTAAATAAAATATATTTTAAATTATTTGAAATATGAGGCCCACCACCATATTTTGCCATCAGACAATCCCAGAAATATAAATACCGGTTTAGAACTGGCTCAACCAAGAAATATGATAAGACAGCAACCTGTGTTACTCTTTTTTCTCGTGTTTTCTTAACATGTTTAACAATGGCAAATAATGTTAATTTCGTAACAAAATGCAAGTTAAATTTTATTAACATTGTCTATGTGCAATCAATATCTAAGCTAAGTGAGCTAATACCAATTCCTAGTGAAACTAATTACGTCAAATCGTCTAGGCATCAATTTTGACCAAGTACGTTAAACTTTTTATTAGTACATTAAATGGCTAATTTCATCAAAATCCGAGCTGCAATATTAATTACATTAAATAAGTAAATTCAAGTGTTTTTAACCAGTCAATTTCAGAATAGGCCTTTGCTATACATAATAAATAAAATTTTACTATTAGTAAGCCTATGTAAGCGGCTTTAATTGGGTTTTCCTTACACATTAGCAAAAATAATTTTTTCCCTTGCGTAGTGATTTGTATTCCTATGGTTTATATTTTTGTTTATTATGCTAAATAAAGTCAAGTCAAAGTCAAAGTCTCAATGAGGTTGCCCTTCCTTTTAGTTTTGGACAAAATAATGATACTGAATTAATTCTTATTTTAATTTGGGGGGCCAAAAAAAGGATCAATAGCATCATCAATTGAAGTCATTCATTCCAAAGATATGGCTAAATCCCTTCAAAGTGCATTTGCTTCAAACCTATACATCTATATCTTTTTTTTCTGGCTACTAAACCAGAATAATCTGAAGGTCTCCGTTGAAGCTGATATAATCTCAAGCATATTATCAATTCTTTGTCCTCTCATTCAGAGTAATTCTCTCATGTATTTTGAACTTTGTAAGCATTTTTTTTATTCAGTTCTTATTTTCTACCATGAAACACAGAGTCGAAAAAGGTGTTGGTCCCTTCTGAGCGTGGGTGATCGGTGAATTTCGTATAAAAGATTTTATAATAAGAAATCATTGTACCGAACATAGAATCATTTCTTTGAATAAATGAAATATTTTATTTAAGTTTCCGTTTTTGATCCTCATATTACCAAGTAAAAGTACGTCTTCCACATTTATTAAATAAAAAAACAAGTTTAATTCAAATGAAAGTAAGGAGCAACATTAAAACCTTAAACGAACAGAAACCTAATTAAACGGCCCTTGTGTTTCACGAGTCATTATTAAAGAATTGGGACAAAATTCAAACTGTAGCGTAAGTAGCAAAGTGGCGAGAAGGGGGCAACCCCCTTTATATACGTACTAACTTTTGTTCGTTTTAAGTTTTAATGTTGCTCCTTACTATCAGTTGAAAAAACTTGTTTTTTATTTAATTTTTGATTGCTTTTTTAAATAATGGTAGGAAATATTGCCCACCTCCACGGAAAAACTCTCCTCCCCACAGAAATATCTTCTAGCCAATTCAATCCTGGTGAAAATTTACCCCGTACAATTATTCTTAACCATTCAGCACACAAAATTGAGACAGAAAAGAGAAAGCAAGACATATAAAAAAAAAAATTATAAGAATTCTGGCAAATTTCACTAGTGTATAATTTCCCTGACAAGTTCACTCCATAGAAACTTCCCTCCTCATGGAAAATTTCCCGTGGAAGATCCCAGAGCAGAAAAATTGCCCCCCCCCCACCGAAAATATATGCTTACATCCTAATAACAAATACTATGCGCAAACAATTGGCAAATCTTACAACTTAAAGACCTTTCCCCTGGGGCTTTTAGGGGAGGGGGGTCATGTTATACTCAAATGCATAGTTATCGGGCCTTTCATCTATGTTGAACAAAATGGTTATCTCAAAATTTTGATCGGATGATTTTGCAAAAAAAATGGCAGGGAAGGGGGCCTATTTGCCCTCCAATTTGTTTGGTCACTTATTTTTTAGTTTCGGTTACTATTGAGCCAGGTCAACCCTAACTTACAGTTCGTTACCACGAACTGTTTGATTATTGTATAGTGATCAGTACTCTATTACTCTGTCAAAGAGCTCGCTGTGACGAACTGTAAATAAATATTGACCATTTGCAACAGCAACGGGAGTCTTAAAAGACAGAAGCTTAGAATTAATATATAAATCATAAAAATTTGTGTATCTTATACTGACTTCAATCGGTTAAAATTCATTAAGTTTAAAAATACCTATTAAAATCTATTAGCATATGTAATTATGTCTAATATAAAAAAAAAAAAAAAAAAAAAAAAAAAACAGGAAGAAACGTAACCTGAAATTGGTATGATCTTGATGAAAATTACTTCGTCAGATTCTGTGTGCCCGTGGACCCGTTGATGAAGCTTAGCTTCTTTGAACCTAGAAGGTGGAATTTTGTGTTTTCTGTGCCACATCTGTTCTCCTCAAGGTATGCGGTTTTAAACCACTAGCCGTAAAATTTTGGGAACATTTTATTCACAAAAAACGTGGCAGTTCTAGTATCCTCTTTAAGAGCCAAAAGCTGTTAGAGCAATATTAGGCACCTTACCGTGTCATTTTAACGTGCAAATTAAATCTCGATATAATTGAAAGAAAGCAAAGATAAATAGTTCCCTCCAATTTGACATTAAAAGATCAACAAATACAGAACAATTTTAAAGTTTTTAAACTTTATTGACAAGAGCCGATGATGACCTTGCAAGCACTTTCATTAAAACTAATTTCCACGAAACTCGTTAGGAATTTGTCAAATTTCAATTAAAAATCAATGAACTTACCACATCTATTAGCTGGGAAAGTCTTAACTTTATAAAAACTTTTAATTTGGAAGTTGTATTTTCAACAGGACGGACGAGTTTATTATAATTTGAAAGCAGATCATCATAAAGTCTCTTGGCATCTGGATTCCCTGCATTTGCAATGCAAAACTGGCAGAACACAAATCCAAAAGTTATCACTACACATTTCTTCATAACTCTGAAAGAGAAAAAAGATGAGATAAAAATGGAAGTGATAAAGTATATATATATATATATATATATATATATATATATATATATATATATATATATATATATATATATAATATATATATATATATATATATATATATATATATATATATATATATATATATATATATATATATATATATATATATATATATATATAATATATATATATATATATATATATATATATATATATATATTATATATATATATATATATATATATATATATATATATATATATATATATATATAATATATATATATATATATATATATATATATATATATATATATATATATATATATATATATATATATATATATATATATATATATATATATATATACAGTGATGGCTTTGCTCAGCTGCCTACCTAGCTACACCCGTATGGACGTATGGACGTATTACCATATCGATTCCACAAGAGACGGTAACGGTCCATAATGCCTTTGAAATTTCGATTGCATACACATACAGGTTCGTTTTCAGCATCCAATAGCGGTCTAAAATAGCCAAAAAAGTTTCATGTGCGTTTTGCAGACCCAAGCTTCCGCGAAATCAAAAATGGTTGTCCCCATGGTCGCACTTTGTGATTATTTCTTGGAATATCAAATTTTCAAAAAGCTAACCAATTGTGGAGCAAATAGTAATTGGTCTGTAAAATTCTCAAACCTTTGGGTTTTTGCCCGTTTTTAAGACACAGGTAACAAGACGTTGAGAAAGAGCAGTTGGAATATATTGCTGAGTAATACAAGCCTGAAATAACAGGGACAAATACTGTATAAGAAGTGGAGTAGCTTATGGGAGGTAATCAGTTTGCACCCTGGGGTATCGAATCCTGGGTCTTTACAAGGTTTCATTAGACGAATTTGGGTCTGGACAGCTGAAGGTGTAACAATGACAAAGTATATGTACTAGATCTTTCAAGAGTCCTGCAGTTGTGCCATTGTTGTTTTTGTTTGGTAGGGGGAGGGGGAGGGGGTCAAAACTGAAATTCGGTGGCCGTAAAAGCTTACAGTTGAATAGAATATTCTCTTTTCTTTTAGAAACTTCGTTCATAGGTTTTTAATCTCTTTGCTATAAACGCTTATAAATATGATAATAAGGAGGTTATTCAACGACACAAAAAAAAACTGTAAACAAATACAAGTCTACTGAAAGACAGTAATCCATATTTGATAAGTTGAAACATAGAGGCCTAACTTAGTGCCCTGTTGAAGAGAAGGGGTAGGTTAAGGGAGGTATAGTCGAATGGAAGTTAATCCTTTTGAAGAAAATCCCAAGAACCTACAATGCGGACAAATGCTAAAACTTTATCAACTTAGGAATGTTAAAAGTGACTATATCAGCTGTTACATAACAAAATTTGCTCCCTAAATGTTTTAGGGGAAAAGTTACCCAAATATAACTACCAAAATATCCTTTTCTGTATTTTTCAAGCACAAACAAAGAACAAGATGAGATATATTTTTCAAAAAGAAACCTGTATAACGAACACAATGTGCTGATCCCCACAAAGGCTCTATGACCTATAAAAGGGGGGGGGGGTGAAAATACGGCTGCTATTGAAACACTAACTCATAGACAAGAAATAAAAAATAAAACAAAAGAGAAGGGGGAAGAGCAAGGGAGAGAGAGAATGATTCAGAAGGAGAGAGAAAGTAAGGGCGAGAGAGTGAGAAGGACAATTTTTAGCAACTTGTAAGAATTTCTTCTGATCACTCAGTAATACCTAGCATCGGAACATCAGAAAATGAAGTGCCGTATCAGCAGCACATGGACATGAACTGGGGAAACGCACAAAGCACTGTTGTCTTCTTAGGTTGAAGCTTAAGGAATGATAATTTAATGGTCATGGTTATAGCAGGCTAGACAACTGATTACCCCGGTTGGCTGCTACTACTACTACTATTACTGCTGCCACCACTACTACTGCTACTACTAATACTACTACAAATATTACTTCTGTTGTAACCACTACAAAGGCTAAGGATATTAAGTTGAAAATTTCAGAAAATCTTAGGGGTAGTTGAACTAATTAAAACACACTATGCAGGTTGTAAAAAGGGCATATTTGCAATAACTTAGAAACGGCTTAAGCTATTAAGTTGAAACTTCAAGGGCATGATCAGTGGTATGCTCAACTGACTAAAAGACAGTATTTACATACTACTGCTGCTACCGCTACTTTTACAACTGCTGCTAACACTACAACTACTGTTACTGCTACCACTAATTATCCTTCTACTACTACCGTGACTGCTACTACACCTAAGTTTAGTATAGTTTATGCTTCTACAGACGATAAGACTTATTTACTTACAGTAACCAAGCACAAATACTTTCAATGAATTTTCCTGGAAAAGGGGGAAATTCTGTAAAAAATCTTTCAGAGGTTGAGAGGTGGAAAAAGTTAAAAAAAACCTTCATTTCCCCAAAAAATACAATTTTTTTTTCTCATATAAAAACAAATCTCTTTTTATGCTTTTGGTTTTCTAAAGACAGAGGAAAAAGGGAGGCAAATTCTTGATTAGCCGCTCTTGCAGGTCCCAATACCTTGTCCAATGCAAGATGATGTCTTTGATTTCGCCATCAACAGCCAATGGGGGATCCACGGGGGGGGGAGGGTGGCGCGCGCCCCCTAGCGTAATTTAAAGTAGTGTAATTTACTGATTTCAAATCAACGGACTCGGTCCCTTGAATCCATCCTAGGATGGACGTATGATAGACTATTCCGGAAGTTACTATGGAAGCTAGGGAATTACGGAAGCTCCAATAAATATAACTAGGGAAGTTTCCGAGGATGAGCTTTCCAGGGGAATTTTACACTAGGGCAATGTGCCAGAAACGTCAACAACGAAGAGTTATTCCAGTAGAAGTAAAGAATATAAAAATAGGCCATTTGGTTGTATTCGGTCGAAAAATGAAGCATGGACTCTTTTGCCTGCAGGCACCAAACACTTGAAATTTTACAAAATGATTTATTTACGGTGAGCCAAAATCAAAGCTGCATTAATTCAAAAACGTTAAAAACTTAAATAAATAAAAAAAACAAGTTTTAAAGTTAAGCAACTTTAGAGTAAAGAGCAAGGTGTTTATGAGGGGACGGCCCCTTTTATATTCGGAAAATTTCTGTTCATTTTAAGTTTCAACGTCGCTCCTTAATTTCAGTTTAAAAAAACTTGTTTTTTATTTAGTAATCAACAGAATTAGCAAACTTCTCTTATAGCCTTGGGCTAAAACCCTGGAATCAACATGGTGGATCGGATGAAGACATAAGGCTGTAGATGTAATTTTTGTTAAAATTCGGCCTTAAAATTTTATGGGAGACATGGGGGTGCTAATTAACTTTTTCCCCAGGCACGAGAGAGGCAAAAACTACTACTACCCTGCTTCAACTGTCACAAGAGATGGGGAAACGACGAATGCCCCCCCCCAGCCACGGTAAAATCTGTGCAAAGCTCTTTTGCCTAATTCTATTGTGGGCTTAGGTGTTCTTTGCTTAACTTAGTTTTCTATTTTTATACTTGTACCAATATTATAGAGTCCTAATGAAAATATTAATACCGGTTTCGTTCGCTTTTCTTTCTTACCGTTTCAGTGCAATGCGAATTTGTTGTTATCTGTTTATAGCTGTTTTGGAGGACTGGCAATGCTACTTTGGCTGCATATGCTGTTCTCCCTCGTCTGGTCAGCCGAATTGATACCTGAAGAATGGTAGGAAGGGATAATCCTTCCTTTATGGAAGCGGAAAGGTAGCCATAAAGATTGCTCGAATTACAGAGGAATCACCCTCCTGTCAGTGCATGGTAAACTATTCACCATGACGTTGCTTGATAAGAGTATCCAGTTCATTCTTTAGTGCCGCCGGATTCAGCAAGCAGGTTTCATACCCAACAGATCCACGACCGAGCAGTATATACACTATTCGACAGGTCATCGAGAAAGCCCGCGAGTTCCAGCGTACAGCATATATTGCATTTGTTGACTTTAAAGCAGCTTTCTACTAGAACGACCGTGAGTCCCTTTGGCTGATACTAGACCGAACGGGACTCCCTGATAAATATTGCCGCCTGTTCAAGGTGCTCTACACTGGTACAAAAAGCTCCGTCTAGGTTAATGGTCACCGAAGCCCACTACTCGAGATAGATACTGGTGTAAGGCAAGGCCGTGTTGCTGCTCCTGAACTTTTCAACGCGGTGATTGATTATGTCCTGGATCGAACCACGAATCGGCTCCAATTCGGACTGAAATATGGCGATAGATTCCTAGCCGATTGCGACTTCGCAGATGATATTGCCCTGATATGCACTTCTGACGTTGAACTCGAGGCAGCTCTCAATGCACTGTCGGAAGAATCCGTGAAAGTGGGACTACATATTAGCTGGCAGAAAACAAAAATAATGATCATTGACCCGGCAGGAAATTCCGCCAACTCACCATCATTTGACGTATTAGGACACACTATCGAAGTTATCAAGTCTTTTACTTACCTTGGATCTGTCGTCTCGGATAACTGCTCAATTGAAATGGAAGTCCAGTCACACATCGCGAAAGCTGCGTCTATTATGGCTCGATTATGCCCTTCCTCGTGGTCAAAGCCCAATATTAGCCGAAAAACAAAAATACGGATCTACAACATGACCGTAACGCAAGTCCTTCTCTACGGTGCTGAAACTTGGCCGGCAGCTGCTTCTGTTCGTGATGCCATAGATGTGGCCAAAACAAACTTCTTAAGACGAATCGAAGGGATCAAGTTTTACGACTTTGTCTCAAACAACTGATTGCTGACACTAACGAATCAGACCCCCAACTCTAGTCAGCTCGCCATAAGAACTCTACGGTGGTTTGGCCACTTAATTCGCATGCCAGAAGAAGCACCCGCCAGCATACTTTTCAATTTTGATCCCCCTCAACATGGCTGGAAGTGCCCCCGTGGATGACCCCGGTTCAAATGGAGGGACAGCCTTACCCAGTACTTCTCCATGATCGGCAACGATCTCCAAGAAGCAGTCATGCTTGCGCAGGACCGTTCAGAATGGAGGCAAAGAGTCTCATTTATCTTTACGCTGGACCACCAGCAGGAGCCTTAAGTCAAGTAAGTCAAGTGTTTATAGCATTTTTCAGAGACTAAATACAAAAAAGAATTTTTTTTTCCAAATGAAAGTAAATCAAAACTTAAGATGAATATAAACTATTTTGATAAAATATTCCCGTACATGGAAGGGACTGTTCCCACTTCAAGTTTTTTACTGAGGGGGATTTTAAAGAAAAAACTAGTAGTAGTAGGAGGAGATTTGAACTGTGGAACAAAAACTCAAATAACTGAGGAAAAATGTGCACCCCCAGTTTTGTAACTTTTTTGAACAATTTTTTGAGATCTGAACTCAACAATCAATATAAGTACTTTTTATAGCAAAATTCTATTGTCTGTGACCTCTATCTAGACAAATATAATATATAAATGCAGGAGGAAGTTTGGGACTAAGAGTCCAATTCTCCCTAGAATCACAGTGTTCTGCTAAATTTCTGTAAGTGTTTATACAATTTTCCTTTTTTCTTCAGCTCCACACGCTCCTCCTTTCACTCCATTGCCATTTCAAGGCAGAGGTTCCCAGACTACCATTTGCACAAAAATATCACTTCATCTTTCGGCTTTATCTTCATCTAGACCTTCTTGTGCCCCCAGAGGCACTTGTGGCGTTGGAAACCTCGGGAGATATCGCTCGATAAAAGATTAGAGAGGGAGAAAGGTGAGAGGTTGACACCTCGTTAAACAGTATACGTGGAGGGAGGTGGGATATAATATAACCAAATTTAGAAATTCCCCCGCAAGCCCTGTTAACCGTGTTAATAAAATTTAACTTTTCACTTCAATATCTTCCCAGCCAATCATAGCTTTTGCTACCCCAAAGTTATCTATAAATTGCTGAAATGCTTTGAATATAATTACTTTTTTTAATAACTTCTTGGTTTTTGCTTTTAGCCAGTCTTTCGCTTAGTCTATAAGTGATGGTTTTGTGTGTTTCAATCTGGTTCCCGGTACACGGCAAAGAAAGCGTAGAACCCTTGTAGGCTACAATCCCTTAAACTTATGTTATACTCAAATCAACATGCAAAAAGGAAAAAGATCCTTCTGAAACATGTATAAATTACAAAAACAAACTAAGAAATAATTTACTTTTGTCTGAGAACTACGAAGTGATAAAAAAAGTTGGAGCACAGAGTTAAGCACTAGTGAAGATTTTCTATATGAAGATAATAAAAGGATAAAGAAAAATTCCCCTAAGCTTACAAAATTCCATGTTTTTCCAAAATTTGTAACATTTACAAAAAAAAAGTTCTAGCCCAACTTAACACATTTTGAGAAAATTCAGCTTTGAAGGCTGTCTAAAGCCTACTGGGTATAATATTCTGTCTCTCTTTTTACGCTGTGAAACTTTTATTGACTGGCTCACAAAGCGTGCTAAACATAACTTGCACCGACAACCAGCGAAAATAGCGCCTATCCCCATCAAAAATTCACCTTTGCAAAAAAAGTGTTACCTGTGTACCAGTGTAATATGGAGTTTATTCCACTCCACAGCCTTTTCGTAAGAATTCGTTCTTAGTCTTAAAATTAGAGATCTAACATTTGATTGGCATTTGCAGCAAAAAATGGAAGTTTTTTCTGGTGAGTTATAGAAGCGATTAAAAATAATCAATAGAATTCTTCCTACAGGCATTTAAGTAAACAAAGCATTGCAAACTTATATATTTAATCTGCTTTTTTACTTTTTTTTACGATGCAAGTAAATCATGGGTGCTCAAGGTGTCGCAAGTACTTAATCATTAGGTTTTAAAATTTACGGAACCTTCGCCTGAAGGAATTAATATATATGACTTTGATAAAACGCCCCATCAAGGAGAAGATTTTAGGTGGATATATATCGTCTGGAAAAGCTGTTGAATTGTGTATTAAGCTGTCGCCTAGACAAAGAGTGGCACAAGAAGTGAAAGCTCCTCAGAATGAAGTAAATAAATGTGCTTCTAAAATGCATCCAATTAATACCGCTTCAATTTTTGCCTTTATAGGTAGCAGTCGGTTCTTGGAGGTGGTATAGCCTCGTTTACTTGCCTGACTCCGAGTGGTGCTGCGTGAGTTTTGGAATCCACTCGTACAAAGCGAGCTGACATACTTGGTGAAAAACGCTGGCCCTAGGTAAAGTGTTACTCAAGATTTTATGGGGTCATGAAGAAAGGGGCGTTTACTCAAGGCAAAGCACTTTGAAGCTCAGCGTTTCCATTCACAAACTAGCAATAGGGCAACAAAGGAAAAGGGGCTCAAAAGAATCGTGGAAGTCTATGCATGTAAGTGTGTCTCAATCCATTGAAAACGAGCTGTGTTATTTATATTTGTATGTCTCTTCTCTACCACACGATTTTATTGATCTCTCTTTTTTTTTTTTTTTTCTATATAAGATTTTGTGGCATTAAAAAAAAAGTGTTTTTGGAAGTTGCATAGATACGGTCTGTATGTGTGCTTATCCTTAAAAACAAAAATAATTTACCTTAAAAGATAAGGGACTGTCAATGACCTTATAAGGATCCTTGACAAAGGTTTTGTAAAAGATTGTTTCCTGGTTTTCACTCATTTGAAAACCATGTTCATTATACAGCCAAGCAAGTGCTGAAGAATTTTATAATGTAGTCCAAGATTAAATAGGCTGCTTGGACCTTTATCCCTGAACAAATTTCGAATTTTGTCCTTGATAGCTATGAAATTTCCCTAGAATTTTTTTATAATAAACCTTTTGATGCCAAGTCATCAAAAATGTAAGCTGACCAAGCAGTATTTTTTTTTTCAGATAAAAATAAAAAGAAGTTGGTCAAGCACATGCAAGCTGAAGAAGAGGTCAGCCCCTGAAAATTTGCCATCCATCAGATGGGGTATCAAAATTTCCTTAGGACATTTCTTCATAAATTACAGCTACTGCTATTATTTTTTTTATTATTAACAAATGGGTCACAAAAAAAACAACATATAAATCTCCATATAATGCTAACAAAACAAAACAAAAACAAAGCTAACAACTGAATGCATCACCAAGCCCCCCGAGGTCAACATAGCTACAGATGCTCCTCCTCGAAAGTTTCACTTTTTACCACCTCTTTCAGGAATTACCCGTTTTGGTTATATCCTTTCTTGTTGCCTCTTCCAAGCCCATTCGAGGACGATTTACTTTTCTTTTGACCACAGACAGACGGCAAAAAAACCATAATTTAAGTAAAAACTTTATTCTCCAGCCGTAAAATGTGGCCTAGTCATCTTAATCTTTCTTTTATTATATCCTGGAATGTGGTATTGAGCGATGTCTTTTCGTAGAGCTTACCGTTTGACATACGATTAGTCAAATGAGTACCTAAAAAATACCTTTTGACAATGTCTATAGAAAACATTTAGCAAATATTCCTTACTCTTTTAAAGGTCCCAATTTGCAAAGCCAAGCGTGGCCACTGCCATCACCGTAGCTTCCAGTATTTTAATCTCAGATTTACTTATGTTCCTATTCTTCCAAACTGTTTTCAACTGCGAAAAAAATCCTTTATTTAATGTAGATCAGGTAGTTTTGCTCTGTAAACGAATGATGTTTGAAAATAAATCCTCATAAACAACTCAGATGTATATGAAGTAGTATCTCCAAAACCGCAATACTACATAAAAAGAACAAAGACATCTGGTTGTACATTCTATTGAAAATTCAAGGTTTTCAGATATTGTATTTGTATGTGGAGGAAAATCCTCTTTCTTTTTTTTAAACTCTCTTTGATACTTGTATTCTATTGGATACAAATACCCTTTTGATCGACTTTTGGTTGGAATTAAACTTAGAGTTTATTTATGTTGAATGTGTAAAGGTGATATTAAAAAGAGCATTAGCCCTTTCAATTTCCAATCGAATGAGCCCTTTTTGAAGTTCAACAACTTTCTATACAAACCTTATACGCCCCCAGGGAAAAACTTATAACCCTTGCCTTGAGGGTTGTGAGGGGAGGGGGTTCTGTCATCCTCAAAGCCATAATTTCCACAACTTTCAACTACGTTGAAAAAATGGCTATAAAGGTGATATTCTCACTTGTTTGCTTTTAAATAGCTTTTCCCTTTTCATGTCAAAAGGTGAGTGGCTCTTATTTTTGTCCTTTATTAAATTTTTTTTCCTTTTTGTTACAAGCCTTAGATTTTGAATTTTTGGTTTTTATTTGTGGTTTACATTAGTTTGTTCCTTTTTATTGCTCTTTCCTCAAGAGTTTTTTCTCAAAGTATTTGTTTTCTCTATCTTTCCTCTTTTCAGTTATCCTTCCACTGAGATCGCTAAGCAGAAATCGTATCCTTATATTTACCCTCCTTTAATTCTTTTCATTAACTGTAGATTCTTCTTTTTTTAATTCTATTTTTGTGATTATTCTTTAGTATAGGCTTTATTTTTTCATTTATTTAATCGACCTGACTTGAAATTTTCAGTTTAGTAAAAGCTTATTCTTGGAAATGAGAAGCATTTCTGAGTTAGTTTGCATTAACTAACTAAATTATTATATGCAAAGCGTAGGTACCATTAAGATCATGTCAATTCATAATTAACTAAAAGTTTTTAATAAGAAATACAATCAATTCAAGGTACTAACTCCCGCAAAGGCTCTTGGGCCTGTAAAGAAGGTTTAAACCCTTCTTTACTAACCCATTGACTAAAGTAGTTATTAAATTGTTTACCGAATTACACTCTTTTTTTATAATAACCCAGAAGAAAAAAAACAGAAGAAGGGAAAATATCCAAAATACTTTACTTAGCTCACTTTAAATGTGTTCTGAGGTTGTGTCGCACCTAATTAACGTGAGCGAAATTGCAATGTTTGATTAGAGGAAATGGCATAAATATTTTAATAAATTAAAAGAAATTAAGCCACTTAATTTCTTAATTCAAAGAGATTAAGCCACTGAATACAGCTGGGGGTTTTAGTTTTAAGATTAAAAATACTCTATCTTTATATCTAGTAAAATGGCTACGTATATCAAACAGTTCGTGGTAACGAACTGTAAGTAAGGAGCGACCCGGCTCAATGGTAACCGAAACTCTAGAAAACGGTATTTTGATACAAATAGATACATCAAAAGAATCAGATTTTAATGCTGATTTCAAATATATAAGTTTCATTAAGTTTAATTGTATACCCATCAAAAGTTAGGCGCCTGAGAATATTTGGCTGATTTTTGAAAAAAGGAGGAAAGACCCCCTAAAAGTTATAGAACCTTAATGAAAATCACACCATCATATTCAGCGTATCAGAGAACCCTACTGTAGAGGTTTCAAGCTCCCATCTACAAAAATGTGGAATTTTGCATTTTTTGCCAGAAGAAAGATCACGGGTGCGTGTTTATTTGTTTGTTTGTTTTTTTTCCCAGGGGTGATCGTATAGACCCAGTTGTCCTAGAATATCGTGGGAGGGCTCATTGGAATGGAAATTAAAAGTTCTAGTGCCCTTTTTAAGTGACCAAAAAAAATGGAGGGCAACTAGGCCCCCTCCCACGCTCATTTTTTTCCCAAAGTCACCTGATCAAAATTTTGAGATAGCCATTTTGTTCAGCATGTTCGAAAATATAATAAGTATGTCTTTTAGGATGACTTAATCCCCCGAAATTCCCGGGGGGAGGGCTGAAAGTTATGAACTTTACCCAATGTTAACATATAGTATTGGTTGTTTGGAAGTATACAGACGTTTTCAGGGGAGATTTTTCCTGGTAGTGGGGGGGGGGGGGTGGTTCGGGGGTTATGTGGGAGGATCTTTCCATGAAGGAAGTTTTCATGGGGGAAGGGACATTGCTATGAAGGGGACGCCGGACTTCCCAGCATTATTTAAAGCAAGATCAGAAATTTAATATAAAAAAACAACTATTTCAACTGCAATAGCAGCAACATCGAAACTTCAAACGAACAGAAAATATTACATATATGATTGGGTTCACCTCGTAGTCAATACCTCGCTCTTTAAGCCAAAGATTTTTTAGTACTTTCATAAGAGCTATTTATTCTAATTAACGGCCTTTGTGATTAAGCGGTCATTTTTAAGGAATTGGAACAAAATTCGAACTTTCGCTTAAAAAGCAAGGTATTGACTAGGGGGCGAACCCCCTAATAAACAAATTAAAAATATATGAAAATAGAAGTTCGTTACGTAAGTTAATTCGTAAGTTACGTATATTTATTACTAATAAAAACGTTCGTAAATATAATTAAACAAGTTTCGAGAAAGCCATTTAACTAAATAAAAGTAAATTAATATGAAAATTTTGTTTTAATTATTCATGTACGGTGAGCCAAGATCAAAACCTGCATTTATTCAAAAACGTTCAAAAATTAAATAAAAAAAAACAAGTTTTTTAAACTGAAAGTAAGGAGCGACAATAAAACTTAAAACGAACAGAAATTATTCCGTATATGAAAGGGGCTGTCTCCTCCTCAACGCCTCGCTCTTTACGCTAAAGTTTGACTCTGTCTCACAACTTTATTTTTTAAAACAATAAAAAACTTTAGCGTAAAGAGCGAGGCGTTGAGGAGGGGACAGCCCCTTTCATATACGGAATAATTTCTGTTTGTTTTAAGTTTTATTGTCGCTCCTTACTTTCAGTTTAAAAAACTTGTTTTTTTATTTAATGGATCACCAAGAACAAAAATATCACAGACGATTTTTGCTATTTGCTTGGTTTACCTAGAAAATTTGACTTTTTAATTTGTGTCACTTTAAATAGTGACACAAAATAAAAATTGTGTCAAATTAAATACTTTGTCTTTTTAAATAGTATGTGGAATGATAGTATTTGACCACAGTAATTGTAGAAGATTACGAGGGGACGAGCTTCACTCGGTAAAAGGAAACACAGTTATTTTAATCTCTTCCTGGAAAAAAGCTTTAAGCTCATTTAATTCTATTTGACAAACCTTTTTGCATATTTATACTGGCAAATCATTCTATACTATCGAAAATAAAATCAAATTATAATCTTCCTTTTAAAATATTTAGCCCAGACATCATCTTCAGAATAATCTGTTGTAACTATTCGAAGTATTTGTGACGTCATACATATGAAAGCCGTTTTTCCAAAATTAAGATCCTAAATGAATTTTCCCACAGTGGTAACACTACTTCCAAGACAAATTTACAGACAGATAAACAATCATACATGTATACAATTTTAGTAATTTAATAAGATAAGATTTAGTAATAATAATTTTTTTGTAACTCACTTTTAAACAAAACAAGCGGAGTAAAATACACCAAAAAGAAAAAAAAAGAGACAAATACAGAGATACATAGACATTTTATACCTTTCTTTTGACAAAAATATAAGAATAATATTATATTTTAGGCCTAGGGGCTCCAATTCAAGTTATATAAAAGGTAACTCGTTAGAGAACACACTAATAATTCACAATTTCGTTTGTTCAAAGTAATCAGTCAACAAATCTAACTTAAATGCTTCAACTAATAAAGCTAGGTTTTTTTTTCGGTTCATAGTAAAAAAAAAAAAAAATAGTAAAAAATAGTAAAAGTGGTCAGAAAAAATGGTAAAAATAGTAAAAAAAAATTCATTTTACGGACTGTATAAGGGAGTATGGTCATTAAATCTGGTAAATAGTCTATGTTTTTGGATCACCAAGCGCAAAATCATCTTAAAAAATTCATTTTTTTTAAGACCAGAAATGTAGTCTTTTTAAGTTGCATGAGCTGTAGGTTCATGTCAGTGGATTGGTAATATTCGATAACGGTTATTAAAAGGATAAGTTCAAGCAAAGTTTAATGCTCAGTTTAATTATAGTGAATAAATAATGGTCATTAATTACTATAACTAAGGAACAAAGTTAATTAAAGATTATTTACCTTGCAGAAGTTAAAAAATAACAATTATTACGCTGCAGGCACTATTTACTTCAGAAATCGACTGGTATGGAAACAGTTGGTCTACAGAGAAACTTTTTAGAAAGCGCATGTCACAATAGGGAACATAAGAAAAGGCAATTCGATGTGCTGAGCTTGCCACTGAAGCAGCTAAGCTTTGGAATAAGGATATGCATTGAGGTTGAAAATGAGGGCTTATTAAAAAGAAAGGGAAACGGGAACAAGTGATTTTGAGAGTTACCTAAGCTCTCAAGAATGATGGCTGTTACTCGAAATTAATTGAAGAAAAAATTCCAAAGAAGAACTTTTCCAAAGAAAAGTAAAGACCATATTAAACTTTTGATCAGCAGAAACAAATTCCTGCAAACCCAAACCGGCCGGAAATTCCTTTTAAAGGACAAATGAAACCCACAACAAACAGAAATTAAAAATAACAATCACAGCAAATAAAATTACAACAGGTACTAATATATAAAAAAAATTATTCTTAAAACACCTAGAGCTTAAATTGGATATACAAACTAAGCGTAAATCGAAAAAAAAAAATCACTACAAACAAGAGTTTGGCTACTGCCCCCTTCCCTAACTGTAAAATCCGAAATCTTACTGCGTCAGTGGAACTCTACTGAAAAACTTTAAGTGTCTTGAACAGTCCTAGAAAGAACTAATAAAATTAAACTGAATACTTGGTGTATAATGATATTAATTAAAAAAAAACTTTTTCCACAACATAGGTTTTTCAAAAAAAAAAGTAAAGAACTCCACTAGACCAAAAATGAATAAAAATATAATCAAATAATCAACCAAGCATACAACTACCACAAATCAGTATCAATAAATGAATGGAAACCCAAACAAACATAAATTAAAATCAAACAGTTCGTGGTAACGAATTGTAAGTAAGGAGCGACCCGGCTCAATAGTAACCGAAACTCTAAAAACTGGAAATGTTGATACCAATAGATGCATTAGAAGAATCAGATTTTTATGCTGATTTCCAATATATAAGTTTCATTAAGTTTAGTTATACCCATCAAAAGTTACGCGCCTGAGAAAATTTGCCTTATTTTCGAAAAAAGGGGGAAACAACACCTAATTGTCATAAAACTTTAAAGAAAATCACACCATTAGATTGAGCGTATCAGAGAATCCTACTGTAGAGGTTTCAAGCTCCTGTCTGCAAAAATGTGGATTTTTTTGCCAGAAGAAAGATGACGGATGCGTGTTTATTTGTTTATTTGTTTCTTTGTTTTTTTTTTTTTTTTTTTTTTTTTTTTCGGGGTTATCGTATCAACCCATTAGTCCTAGAATATCGTGTGAGGGCTCATTCGAACGGAAATTAGAAGTTCTAGTGCCCTTTTTAAGTGAACCAACAAATTTGAGGGCAACTTGGCCCCCTCCTACACTCGTTTTTTTCCCGAAGTCACCCAATCAAAATTTTGAGACAGCCATTTTGTTCAACATAGTCAAAAATCTAATTAATATGTCTTTGAGGATGACTTAATCCCCCACAGTTCCCAGGGAAGGGCTGCAAGTTATAAACTTTGCCCTTTGTTTACATCACACTAATCACAGTATATAAATTATAGGATTTTCTCTATACTGTGTTAACAGTATATAAACTACATATATAAAATACAGTATATAAACTATATCTTTATACTCTGGTTTGCATATGGTATTGGTTACTGGGAAGTATACAGACGTTTTCAGGAGGAAATTTTTTTCTAGTGGGGGGTCGGGGTCAAAGTAGGGGTTACGGGGGAGGTTCTTACCATGGAGGATATTTCATTGGAAGAAGGGACATTTCCCTGAAGGGTGTGCCAAATTTCCCAGCATTATTTAAAAAAACAATCATAAATTAAATAGAAAAACTAGTTTTTTTTTCAACTGAAATTAAGGAGCAACATTAAAACTTGAAACGAACAGAAATTATTAGGTATATGAGAGGCTTCGCCTCCTAGTTAATACCTCGCTCTTTACGCTAAAGTATTTTTAGTCTTTTCAAAAGAGCTATCTATTCTAATTAACCGGCCTTTGTGTCTCAGGGGTTTGTGATTCGAACATAATTCGAACTTTGGCGTAAAGAGCGAGGTATTGACTAGGGAGCGAACTCCCTAATATACGTAATAAAAACATACGAATATAAAAATTCGTTAAGTAAGTTAATTCGTAAGTTACGTCAGAACAAAATTTCGAGAAAGCCAATTAGCCAAGAAAAGGAAAATTAATATGGGAATTTCGTTTTAATTATTCATGTACGGTGAGCCAAAATCAAAACTGCATTAATTCAAATACCTTCAGAAATTAACTAAAAAAACTAGTTTTTTTAACTGAAAGTAAGGAGCGACATTAAAACTTAAAACGAATAGAAATTATTCCGTATATGAAATGGGCTGTCCCCTCCTTAACGTCTCGCTCTTTACACTAATTTTTTTTATTGTTTTAAAAAATAAAGTTGTAAGACAGAGTCAAACTTTAGCGCAAAGAGCGAGGTGTTGAGGAGGGGACAGCCCCTTTCATATACGGAATAATTTCTGTTCGTTTTAAGTTTTAATGTCGCTCCTTACTTTCAATTTAATTTTTTTTTTTTTTTTAGTTAATAAATAACAGAGTCAAACTCAAAACAAGCAGAAATTAATATGAGTAGGGTTCTAAACCGCTATGCTTTCTAAAAGAAAGAATATAATTTGTACTTTACTGAAAATATTCAAATGAATTTACTGAAGAAATGTGCATTGTCAGTTTAATATGCATATATCGATATGTATTCCTTGAAATCTTATTTAATTTTTGATTTCTTAAAGCTATAAAAATGCAAACATTAAAAAAAAAAATTCAGTTAAGTAAGAATTATATTCTGGCTTTTAGATTTAATTTTTTTTTTATTTATTCATACTGATTTGTGGTATTTGTATGCTTGGTAGATTATTTTATTCTATTTGTGTTAATTTTTGGTTTAATGGAGTTCTTTACTTCTTGTTGAAAAACTTATTTTGTGGAAATTTTTTTAAAAATTAATTTTGGTTCGTTTTATATTGACATGTTCTTTTTGAAACAGTTCGTGGTAACGAACTGAAAGTAAGGAGCGACCCGGCTCAATAGTAACCGAAACTCTATAAAACAGAGTTTTGATACCAATAGATACATCCAAAGAATCAAATTTGTATGCTGATTTCAAATATATATGTTTCATGAAGTTTAGTCTTACCCATCAAAAGTTAAGCGCCTGAGAAAATGTGTCTTATTTTCGAAGAAAGGGGGAAACCCCTTAAAAAACATAGAACTTTAATGAAAATCACACCATCAAATTCAGCGTAATAGAGAACCCAACTATAGAAGTTTCAAGCTCCTATCTGCAAAAATGTGGAATTTTGTGTATTTTAAGAGAAGAAAGATCACGGGTACGTGTTTATTTGTTGTTGTTTTTTTCAGAGGTCGCGGGGGGTAGAATATCGCATGGGGGCTCGCTAGAGCGGAAATTTAAATTTCTAGTGCCATTATTAAGTGGCCCAAAAAAATGGAGGGCAACTACGCGCCCTCTCACGCTCATTTTTTCCAAAAGTCACCCAATCAAAATTTTGAGATAGCCATTTTGTTCAGCATGGTCGAAAACTGCAGTAACTATGTCTTTGAGGATAGTAGTAGGTTATATAAAGCTTCTAAATATACATGTAAATATACATTGAAATTGCTGTTGGTTTGAACGGTAAATGAAAAAATACATTGAATTGCGCAAGGAAAACCCATGCCTGAGACATTAAACTTACGCGTGAACATTTTAAAAGTTGGCAAGGTTTTTGTTTTTGATAAGAATTGCACCATGAATGTATCGTTTGACGTGGGAATTTTTTTTATGAGCTAATCAGAGGCAGCGATGGTTGTTCAATATGCGATAACTTGATTTGTGGTTGGGGTTTGAATAAAAGGAATGGTTTTCACTACAATTCATATTAGTAAGAGAATTGAATTAAGAGAGAATAGTTTATTTGAGAGGATATTAGTGGAGAAAAAATGAGTGGTGCATTTACATTATTGGAGATTAATGATGGAGCCGACAGCAGCAGCAACGATATACGAGTACCCAATGTGGCTGTGGAAATAACCGCTGGCTGTAAACTATGCCTTGAATGGGACAGTATGTATGCTAGATACGTGATATCATTAAGCAAGTTTAAGCAGGAGGAGCAACTATGCTTTGCTGGAAAAGTGAATATTCTCCATATAAATAAACTTCGGTCAGCATTAGATGTCCTATCGAAATATATTGATGAGAACAAAATGCATCAGTGAATATTTTTATTGTAATTATGTTCAATAAAATAGTTTCTAAATCAAAGCTATTTTTCTTTCTATAGTAGACTAGCGTATATTTTGTAGTGTACAAAAAATTCTGGTTAGTCTGAAATTGGTTGTGAGAGTGTTAGGACTCTAAAAAATGGATAGATTTGAGAAAGAGCGAATCTTGGGGAATCTAGTGTTTATGGAAAAACATTTGATTCTAGATGCCGATTTTCTTGAGCTGTCTATTCAAAGGAAGATATTTTCTCGGGGAATGCTTGTCGATATAATGAAAACTGATTCTCCATCATTAGACTATTGTATGAAGCTTCTACATCGTGGTTCAAATGCATTTACACAATTTATTGATATATTGATCATGACACGGCAAAATGATATTGTGGATATGCTTTTAAACATTAGTTTAGAAGTTTAGGACTTTTTTTTCATGAGAAAGATGGTGCTCAAGGGTGATTTACTCTTCTCTCTCTATCTCAGACAATTTTTTGTTGTTGCTAGCTCAGTTTCATTGTGGCAGTGAGAGTGTCAACACATGAAAAAATGTTCCATACATGTCCGCTATGTATGCACACACTGGGCAGTTGGTCATCATGTGAGAATTGCACAATGATTGATGAGTATGATGAAAAGTGTAGATTATGCAACCCGTGTAAATTGCATAGAGGATATGCTGTACAAATTAAAGATTGTAATTCCTGTCTTGAAGAGGTGTGTGACTCTCATCCTAGAGGCCACCTATGCTCCAATTGTCACTATGATAAATGTAATCAGTGGGAAAATACATATCCCGGTATGATTGGAAAGAATCCTAAGCGTGATTTTAGTTTATTGCTACGAGATTGGTATCGTCGTGGTTTTAGATTGTTCTGGGAGGAGGAGCCGGGTCAGCGATTCAACTGTTGGAACAGCAAAAGAATATGGTTTCTACGTCATCGTTGTGAAGACAATGGGTGTTACGATTATAAGCCCACTGATTTTTATTTGGCTGTGACAGAATGTGATTCGACACTTGAGGACACTGTTTGTGAAATTGCTTCAAATAAGCAAATTGAAACATGTGAATTCTATAGAATGAATGAGAATAGTGTCATTGACTATACAAAGAGATATGACAAGAGTGAAGTCACACTCTATTGTAGAAAATGTGACCCTGACATTGCAGTACATCAGGATCAGTACACTGTGAATTCAGATAATCTAGCTGCACTAGTTGTTGTGTACAAATACCTATACCTAGTAGAAGATGAAATCTAAAGAGTAGAAAAGTCGTTTTATCATGTATATAAATTTTTTATCATTTATTAATAAACAATTTCAAATACATTTTTATAACATTTTATTCGTAGGGCACTAAAATCAATATTAAATACGCTTGTAAGTATATTTTCAACTAGAAAGTCGTTCAATCGAGGTAAGTCAACGTAGATGTTGAGAAACGGCTTGTAGGTGTAGCCACGACATCTGAACATGAAAAAGAGTAGTGCATGAAAGCCACATGTCTTAGTCGTTAAATCTTGTGCTCTTCGTTGATTTTGAATAATGGTTTTCCCACTGCTTTCAATAAAGTTGCTGATGTATGGCGTGTAGAATTTATACGATAGGCCAAGAGGATCAAAAAATTCAATATTCTTCGCTGTTTGAAAGATGCATAGCCAATGACCGGTTTTCAAATTCGATGGACTGCTATTAACAATGATTAAGGTATTGTTAACACTTAGCATTTTTTCAATGAAGTCCGAAGGTATGCAATAGGACTTGTACTGGGACATGTATGGATCCATACTAAATACGTTGATTATTTGGTTTGTGTTCATGGTGCTAGGTCTAGTAGAACACTGCTGTTGTGTGTGATTTCCCAATAGGTTTCAAATTGACTCAATGATATTAGCGTGATACTCTCAGTCAAAGCATCGGCAAATGTACACTCTAAACGTACATTCCCTGTTCGTACTATGCTCATATCCTGAGTCCCAGACAAGTCCAAAACAATTACCCCATGATTTTTTGAAAACATTGAATCGGTTATTCCATTTTCAAATAGTTGAGAGTCATGATCTAGGGATTGCATGGTCAACTCGTACAGAGTTCTATAGGATTTTTTGTCAAAAGAAGGAGTGTACAGTGGAATACCATTCACTTTGCACACAAGGCTAGATAGACCGAAAGGATTTAAATCATGGGGGGATTCAGTCCAGGATCCAACGGCACTGCCACTCTTTACAAAGGCCAAAGCCAATATTGATGGTATTTCTCCATTGATAAATGATGAATCGCTATAGCTACGAGAGCCGGTGGCAATGTGACGTTGATTGCTGATCGTATGGGGGACAAGAAGTTTAATGTTGTTACCATTGGCTCTTAGCTTTTCCACTGCCAATGCAACAGAGCTCATAACCTATTGTTTTCGGACGTGGAGAATTGCCGATGTGATAATGACATTTGCATCGGTTGCTGCAGGAAGTGTTTTTCTTAAAATGAAATTCGATGGGGCCATCTGTAACTTTATGTCAATCTTGACATTGGGGGGTAGCCATTGAGATATATTGAATATCTCATGATTTAATTTTCCAACCAGATGATACTCCTGGGTCACTGCAGTAGTCAACTCGCCGACGGTATCAACACCTGATCGATATTCATAGCCCAATGATTGTCCTCTCAACTCCTTGTATGCCTTTGGTGTCATCATCATAAATTGTATGTAGCTTGCATAGTTGGATAAATTATTGCTAGTGCTCACCAATGTTCCATTAATGAATACATTAATTTGTTTGAATAGGCTGTGTAGAATACAGTTTTCATAGGGGAGACCATCGCCAGCATTTGGAGTTGTATTATCTGACTTTTTCTTCACCGCAACATTTAAATCAATAAATGTTGATGACAAATCAATGAAATAGTCTTCATTGGAAAATATTTGAAAGTGTATATTTTCCGAGAGGGGTTGTTGGGGGTGAAATTGTTCATAGTAGCCATACTTGACACTGACATCAACATTTTCAGCATTGAATAGATTCAATGAGGAACAAATTGACGGATATGATTCCTTGTGGGGGAGATAAGTCATCTTAAGAGAAGAAATCCTTCTTTGATCTAACAATCTTTTTCTTTTTCTTCTTCTGCTTATTGGTCTTCCTTGTTTTATTCCTCAAAGTCCTTGTTGATGTCCTTCGCTTCCCGCCTGGGTGGAGACTGATGAGTGAATGACGTGCACGCATCCTTTTCAATCCCTCCCCATTTTGTCGAGATTTTAGTTGCTCACCAACGGCTCTTGCTGAAGATCTAATATTTTCCTTAACACTCTCCTTGAAATTCTTGCCCAACCCCCAGTCCTGTACTGTGGAGGCAGCAAAATTTGATGCAGCAGGTACAAGATATTTTCTGGCAAGGGGTAGTGCAAAACGAAATAGCCTAGCAAACCAGCTACCAAGACCATAGCCAGACATTGTAGTACGCCCCTTGTAGTAGTCCAATCCATTGCCTGTTTGACGTGGACTCAAAGCACCAACATAGCAATCGATATCGGGATAGACAAAGGGAATTCTTCTATTGTTCATTCTAGGTGATTGTGCTATCGCCAACAATGGGTCGAAAATGACATGTAATCACTGCTAAGCCTTTTGTTATTGCTAGAGGATCGCCCAATTCACTTCTTAGTGTTAACTGACAGAGTTGCAAATACGAAGTATTTACAGGAACATACTGAAGATGCTTTATATTATAGTGATGAACAAGTTCATGAGATGTTTTTCGTTCAAGAACACGTAGGAGGAGGACATTTGAATTACCGACTCTCGATGTTTCCACAAAGGATGCATAGAGAAATATGCTAGAGTCCGAGGCGAAACCAGGTGGATAATCAGCAAAAATAACTTGATCCGTCCCGTAAACGGTGCCAGCATTTTTCCCATTGATCATATTCTGCTTAAAGCCAGGAATGTCTCTCAGATTACCATTGAGAATAATTATTTCAGTGTCAACAGGTGAGGTAATGTAAATCCTATCGTGTTCCAATGAATAATTAAAATGGAATTTACCATTCCTACGATATGAGATTTTTCTATTGATTGTACGACACAAATCTGTCATATTATCGTATTCAATGTATTTCAATTTGGCATGTGGATATTCGTTAGATTTAAGTGCTTCAACCCATTCATAGTCGACAAAGAGTGTCCAATCGAATGGTATAACTTTTATATAATACACACGATCCTTTCTCAGGATGTCATAGGTATTTTTGAGAATACAATCGACAAGAGCCACTTCATACGCACCGTCAAATTTGATGGCGGGGGAGAGTTTTGTCCAAAAATCACTTGTCGTATTCAAGACGCTGTAGAGAGGATCGGAAACATTGGACATGAAAGTTACATAGAAATCATTGGGCATTGTCAATATCTTCAACACCGATCCAAGAATTAAAATCAGAGTTGTATCCTAGCCACCGAACAAGTAACTGTTTCTTACCCCTGCGAGTACGAGTCTTTAATATCTTTTTAATTTGATAGATTTCACTATTATTTTAACATTTTGTAGTTCATAGTCATAAAAGCCGCCGAGAATCTCTCCATCTTTGGTATCACGCAAACGATAAGTTATGGGCTTAGTGTCTAGGATTTTTGTCACTTTAAAAAGTTCTGTGGACCACAAGTAATTCCCCTTTTGAAAAACATTAGTTGTTCTATTAATTCGAACAGTATCACCAACATTGATTTATTTTTCTTCTTGACAATCGTTTCATTGGAATTTTTTTTAAGAAAGGTGTCAATTGTATCATGATCAGAATGATGAACTTCCGTTTGCGTAGAGTTGGACAATGATCGATGAGGTAGTTGATTATAAATCAACATGATTTTATCTAAATCATGAATAAAAGCCGGTGTATTTTTCAATGTACAATATCTTGAAATTAAAAGTCGAATAGTTCTTATCAATCGTTCGGCCAATGCAGCCACTATAGGACTATGACTATGATAGAGCAGTGAACTATATTTCACTAGCACTTTTGCAACATGGGGATTAACAAATTCACTACCGCGATCCGCTTGAATTTTTTTCATGAATCCTGTTCAAGAATACTTTCAATGGCCTGAGCAACTTCAATGCCTCTCTTTGATCGCAATGGAATTGCAAATGCATAACGACTAAAAACACTGATTGCAAGTAGAATGTACTTGTACGGTGTATTGTGACGTCGTTGAATCTCATATAGAGTCAGGAGATCTGCTTGCATTATATGCAATGGGAAAAAGGCTTTAGTTTTTCGACATTGATTAGCACGAAGTCTATGATTTTTATGCAGAGTGTAACTTGATTCATTTTGTAGATAGTCTTGTACACTTTTAGTGTGAACACCAGTGACTTTGGAAAGAGTGGTGGGGAAACTTAAACTCCCCGCCTCACCAATATTTTTTCATAAACACCTTTCAGAACTTCAACCATTTTGAACGTAAACACGTTGTGTAACGTCCGCTACCCTTTTGTATACTGGATGGTGATGGTGACATGATACGTTTTCGCTTTTTCCTCGTCACCATTGTCAAGTTTCCACTAGGTGTGCTAGTATTTTCCAAGATTGATTTAAAATCTTCTTCTTCTTCTTCTTCATGTTCATGTTTTAATGGTGTTGTTGTTGTTGTTGATGATGCATGTTCATTTAATTTTTTAGAATTTGTCTATTGCTAATAAGACATTTGGGGAAGTTTAATGTATTTAGAAAGTTGTATAGATGAGCGTCAAATTATAATAGTCCTTTACGATTTGTAACCATATCATAGATTAAATCAAGTAGATTATAGCTCTTGTCCTGAATTATAATCCCTTTGCCATTGTTCTCAACTTGAATATGATCTTGACCACTTTCCATGAGATAGGTTAGGAGTCGTTTACTTTGTTCACAATATGAATGGGGCATTAGATTTCCAATTTTCAATACAATCGAATCCAATTCCTCCTTCTTCAGTTGTGTTCCAGCAGCAGCAGAATCCTGAGGAGATGGTTCTTTTTTGGGATCAATACCAGCAGCAGTGGCCATCACACAATAGGCCTTATGTTTGTCCACTCGGCGAAGTGCATCTTGAAGTAAGAGCAGTTTTTTATCATACTCAATATTCTCATTGTCAAGGAATTTACTCAGATTGTTCTCAAATTGTTCCACGGATGAGAGAGCGAGTTCTATTGGATTCAATTTATAGGGTTTTGCCATTCTCTAGAGAAAACTGTTTACAAGTCCTGCAATTATTCGCAGTAAAAGTGTGAAAAAGCTACCGCCCGCCTGAAGAAGTCTTTTCTTTTTAAAATTCTTTCCTTTCTTTTTAGAGGCCAATGTACGTACAATGGAACGATGTTGCTTGGCCTGTTGCTTAACTACTTCTGGCAGTTGAACATTGCCCTCGGTCAAATTTAAACAAAGTTCAGATATTAGATTAATGAAATCACTGTCAATACCATGTTTGAGTATGGCTTTCCTAAGCGAGGGTTTTTAAGTGCTTAGAACCGAAAACAGATGTCTATTTTCATGTAGTTTCTTCAGTGTCATGATAGCAACTAATAGGTCTCTTTAGTGGTCACAGGGAGATATACTGTAATTTCATTGTCGAAAATATCTGTGACTACACGCAGATCCTCGGGTGTATTTGATTAAGATCCAATAGGATATAGCAGTAGGGGTTATTAGTCACCTGATTGTATGCTGAGAGCAAAAATTCGGGGGTGCCTGGATAGATTTGTTTATTGAGAGTTATTAGCGAGCTAGAATCACGAACAACTCTGTAGATGATATAGTAGGTGCAGTTCAATGCAAGTGTTCGCGTACATTTGCTCTGATGAAAGAGATTGTGTAGAGCCAGAGTAACGAAAATCTGATCATGATGAGAGCGAACAGTGAACAGTTGTAGCATTTCCTGGGACCATTGTTCAATAGATTCAGCCAGATCGTCAATGATCAGCCAAGAGTTTGGTTCAATAATGCTTAAAACATCAAGTCCCTGTATGAATTGTATCTGTACCAATCCCATCGTGGCAATTGCTTTTATTTTATCGTATAACTCCTGCCAAATACTGTAACAGTAGTAGATTTTTTTCGGCTTCTCCACAAACATTTTATCACAATTTTTAATTATTTTAGTTAAGAGTGTTGTTTTGCCTGACATTGACGGCCCACACAGAAACGATCTGAATGGTGTTTTAAATAGATACATGTTCCCTTCAACAGTTCACCTAGACAACTAAAAGTAGACTATGGCTGTCTAATGACTAAATAATTTCCCTATTACTACTACTCCGTTCAAGAATAATAATGAGGAGAAGAAGAAGACGAATAAAGAATCATATTTTCTTTTATTATGTGCATAAAAAAGTAACAACATTTAAAAAAATTATTACATTGAACATGAAAGCACATTAAACATGAAAAAATACACTTATTTTTAAATTTATTTATAATAAAAAATACAACATTTACATGGGCACAGAGAAAAAAGACTTAAATAAATACACTTTTTTTGTTTATTTATTTATAGAAAAAATACAACATTTATTAGAATAAAGCACTTGAAATAATATCACTTTTATTTACAGCATTTGGTATGGGGTCATGAGTTTCTTGGATATTTCAGTTATTGCACTTCCGCCTGCAATATTTTTATTTAATACAATGTTTCTTTTCTTACGGTGTAGGAGCAGCGTATCAGAGTCTATGATTGTAAACGATGTGAAGTTTGGATCCGCAATGATTCGAGCAGAATCTTTGGGATTGGTTACAATGTCACATCGACTTCTGTTTCGTACGCTCTCGCACATTTTAACGAAAGCTGAGTTCAAAATGAGTTTATAGACTTCTTTTTCAACTTTCGTTTTCGCTTGTGAACGCTTACTGACAAAGGTGTCAATAAACGTTTTCATGTAAGGCTTTTGATCAAATTGGAGGGCTCTATGAATCTTTGTGACCTTGAAACCATTGGACACCATCCATTTCAATAGAACGTGATGAACAACAATATTCTGTTTCGGGTTGAGGTCGGCAATTAGTTTTTGTTTTGAAGGTACCCAGTGCATACTCCCGTCCTCTATTAAAGATAAATTTTAGGGGCTCAGAGAGTCCCTTCCCACCGGTCTATTTATGCACGGAAAAACAAAGTCTTTTACCGAGTCATGGATTTCCATGGGTATTTCACCGTCAATTTCAAAAAACCATCCTTGTGCCCCATTCTCCTCAACACTGGCAATGTCGGGGAAATTCGAAGCACATGGATTGTCAAGCCATTTATAATTGCCACACGGCAAACAGTAGTGAGATATTGCCGATGGGTAAATAGAATTCATATCCAAAAAAACTGCGTCCGACTTTTCATCGGTGTGCTGTCCAGTCGGATCAGTTTTCATGATACGATCCCCGTGAAAAACATACCCATCCCTCATTGATCTCTCTACGAACAGATGCTGATCCACATCGGCGATCAGACCTATTTCTTCTTTGCTGATTTTAAGTATCAAGTCCATCACCAAATGAGGAGTGGAAAAATAATAACCTAAATCCAACCCAAATTCCCCATAGATTTTATCCGTGTTTTTGCAAACAATGTCCAGAAGAGTGAGTACGTCACTGGCCAAGTATAGTTTACAATAATCCCACCCATTTTTACATCCATCCTTTGCCCAAACCCTCTTAGCAAATTCGTAGTCGCTAGTGGTGCACTCACTCTCAGTAAGAGAATTGTAAAAAGCTTCAATGGGTGGTAGTGACACCTAATCTAGCCTCGAGCCAGAGTTGTAATAATCATATGGATATATACCCTTACACGGTTATAAATCATACATTTCATCATCGGGGAAGCGCTGTTTGAGTAGGGAGAAGCTATCAAAATTGTCACTTTTCTGCACCTGAATCAATTGACTTAAAAATTTGGGGAAGAAGCTGAAAGAGTCTAAAAAACGGATTTTATTCAGGCACGTGTTACCCTTGTCAACTGTTTTCCACATGAATTCTAGCAGCAGTAGCTTCTCCGATAATTTGGGTATGATATTATATGAAAAAGAACCATCTATCCATGCGTCATCTACAACTCCAC
>CM051264.1:71829186-71906686 GCA_027921565.1 Artemia sinica
TGACTATAAAAAATTAGGATCTAGAAATGATACACCACAGTAATTCAGAGAAAAAAAAAAATCCGAAAACAGTTTTGTAAATATGAACACTCAAATATTCCTCCTTACTCAAATAAGTAAGGAGCGATCTTGCAAATGAAGCTTCTGCGAATGACGATTGTGTTTATTGTTTATAATCATGCTGATATGATAAAATTGCGTTCCAGTGTAAAGGAGCCTATTTCAATATGAAGGGGGTGACATGTAAAACTGTTAACATGAAACGTAACAACATTGGCATTAAAAGTAATTTGAAATCTTTCATTATCAAACAGTTCGGTGTAACGAACTTTAAGTAAGGAGCGACCCGGATCAATACTGACCGAAACTCTATAAAACAGAATTTTGATATCAATAGATATATCAGAAGAATCGGCTTATTATGCTGATTTCAAATATATAAGTTTCATTAAGTTTAATCCTACCCATTAAAGGCCACGAGCCTGAGAAAAATCTGCCTGATTTTCAAAAGAAAGGGTAAATACCTCCTATAAGTCATAGAATCTTAATGAAAATCATACTATCAGACTCAGCGTATCAGAAAACCCTAAGGTGGGGGTTTCAATCTTCTATCTGCAAAAATGTGGAATTTTTTATTTTTTGCAAGAAGAAAGATCACGGATGCGTATTTATTTGTTGTTTTTATTCCCATGGGTGGTCATATCGACCCAATTGTCCTAGAATTTCGTGAGAGGGCTCATTCGAACGGAAATTCAAAGTTCTAGTGCCCTTTTTAAGTGACCAAAAAGATTGGAGGGTAACTAGGCCCTCCCCCGACCCTTGTCCCCCAAAATCGTCCGATGAAAATTTTGAGATAGCCATTTTGTTCATTATAATTGAAAGGCCCAGTAGCTATGCTTTTGGATGCAACATGAACCCCCCCCTCCCACAAATGCCCCAGAGGAAAGGTCTTTAAGTAATAAAATTTCCCCATTGTTTACACATAGTATTTTTTATTGGGAAGTATATATACCTTTTCATATGGGGGGGGACAAATTTTCTGCTGTTTTTTTTTTTTTTTGCAAAAGGTTTTTAAAATCGAGGACACATGCGAGAAGTGAAGTTTGATCAATTGTAATGAAATAAAACAAAATAGGATGAAAATATAATAGTTTATGAACAAATTTGGGCTATATATCTAGCACATTGGGGGGGGGGGGGGGGGGTAAAGCTTAGCATATTAAAAACGTAACCTAACTTAACCTAATCTTTTAACCCAACCTAGGTACCTTTTAGTCCCCCTAAACCCCAAAAAACTAAAGTTTAAATAAACCTGTTTTTCATTAAGCGTCTCGGTCTTTCTCGATGCAGTCTTTGTCGCATGTGTCCTGGATTTTAGCACAGTACCGGGAATTTTCCATAGGGAGGGAAGTTTCCAGGGGGTGAACTTGTCAGGTGAAATTATACACAGGGGGAATTTGCCAGAATTCCTAAACAAAATTCTGTTTACAGGTATATGTCTTGCTTTCTTTTTCCGTCTTAATTTTACGCGTAGTGTTGTCAAGGGTAATTGTCAGGGATAAATTTTCACCGGGAATGAATTGTCTAGAGAAAATTTCCGGGATGGATATTTCTCCATGGAGGAGGGGCCAGATTTCCCGGAAGTATTTAAAAAACGAACAGAAACACAATAAAAAAAAATAATTTTTTTTCAGCTGAAAGTGAGGAGCAACATTCAAACAAACTGAAATTATTACGTATATGAAGGGGATTTCCCCCTCCTCAAAACCTCGCTCTTTACGCTAAATTTTTAATTCTGTCCCATTTCTTTAAGAACGACTCCTGAAACACAAGGGCTGTTTAATTAGAACAACAATAACAAGCTTTAAAAAAAAACTAAAAATCTGTAGTGTCAAGAGCGAGGTGTCGTGGAGGGGGCAATCCCCTTCATATACGTAATAATTTCTGTTCGTTTTAAGTTTTAATCTTGCTCCTTACTTTCAGTTGAAAAAACTTGTTTTTTTTATTTATTTAATTAATGTGAAGGATCCTTTAAACTTGTGTGCATTCAAAGTGCAATGAAACGGAAATACGGCTCTGTAAAACAATTTTTCTCAGTGCTATAATCCAACAAACTCATGACAAACTCACGACATTTCATATTTGTCTGTATATATATATATATATATATATATATATATATATATATATATATATATATATATATATATATATATATATATATATATATATATATATATATATATATATATATATATAATATATATATATATATATATATATATATATATATATATATATATATATATATATATATATATATATATATATATATATATATATAGATATATATATATATATATATATATATATATATATATATATATATATATATATATATTATATATATATATATATATATATATATATATATATATATATATATATATATATATATATATATATATATATATATATATATATATATATATATATATATATATTTCATATTTGTCTGTATTGTATATATATATATATATATATATATATATATATATATATATATATATATATATATATATATATATATATATATATATATATATATATATATATATATATATATATATATATATATATATATATATATATATATAATATATATATATATATATATATATATATATATATATATATGTATATATATATATATATATATATATATATATATATATATATATATATATATATATATATATATATATATATATATATATATATATATATGTATATATATATATATATATATATATATATATATATATATATATATATATATATATATATATATATATATATATATATATATATATATATATATATATATATATATATATATATATATATATATGTATATATATATATACTAATAACGACTCACTGCAGCACTAATCTGCCTGAGGCCAATATAGCAGTACAAACGCCTCCTCCACTTCAATCCATTCAAAGCTTCACTCTTTAGCCCCTCCCTTGAAGTCTCAAAGTCCGATAAATCTTTCATTATGGTCTCTTCTCACATCATTTGGGAATGACCCCATTTTCTGTGTGGCCCCAGATGGATGGTTTAAAATATAGATTTCGGCAGTCTGTCATCCTTGATGAGCAGACCGTGGCCTTGACATCTTTATTACTTATTTTTATTTTAATTATAGCCTTAGAAAATGGGATTGTACCCTATATGTCATACATTTATTGTTTCATGTAAGGTAAATAAAACGAGAAATTGCTTGTCCGGGGAAATTTTTGTGGGTTTGTTTTGTGTCTACAGACCCCCAATAGGTGGCAAAATATAAATAACTGCGCACGCTTTCCATTTATGTCAAGACAAAAGAATGGTGGTGTCAAAACAAGCATTTAATTAAGAAACCAGAGATGAGAAAAAGCGCATTAGAACTTGTTTTGAAGTTAGTACAGAAAAAAAGAAAAAGATTTATCGTCTAGTTGCTTGAATGTAATCAACTTCCAATGACTTGTTATTTTTTTCTTTTAGGCCGCCGAAAAGATGCTAATGATAATGCTTATGAAGACATCTGCACCTCCTACGATTACGACTCAGCTGATAGGCTTGTAACTCGGGTCCAAATTAGTAAACTTCAGGAGGAGCAAGAAACCTTGATTGATCTAGTTTATGAAGATGAATACATTGAAGATAGAGTATCTGATTTAGTGCATAACAATACTGAGTACGACAACGAATTGTACTTTTCTCAGGTTGTGCCTGAGTATGCTAAAGTTGACCCTAGTCATTTACAGAAGAAAAGAATCAACAAACAAAAGCGGTATTCGGTGGCTTGTGATGAAAATTTTGAGAGAGACGGAACTCTTCGGAAATCCGCATTTGATCAAGTCTATAAATTAAATATTCCCGTTGGTAATGAATATTCATCATTAGTCAAAGAAAAAGCATTGTCTTCTTGTCCTACTCTTATTGATGAGCCTTACTACGAGTGTGTTGTGGTAGGCGGTGATAACGCTCCGCTGCTTGATGACATCTGCCAGATTCTGACTGCCAAAGAAGGACTTGATCGAGATTTTGTACAGCTGATATCCACTATGCGTCACAAGCAGATTTATGAGACTGCGTTTGACAGTCGTTCCCGAAGCGGAGGACAAAATATCACACCAGACAATGAGACCAGAAACAGTATTCTACGCCGCTTTTGGAAAAGTAAAAATAAAACTAATAAACTATCTCCATCAGAGACGAAAGTTGACAATGAAGGGGAGACAAAGTTGCCGAGATCGAGAAGAATTGATAATTTTGCAGAAGAAAAGAACAGCGAAACTTCAGTGACTAAAAATGACAATGACACTTGTTCGATATATAGCTTTTCTGTGACACCCCCTTCATCAGTTCCACTCGTGCCCAAATTCAAAAAGTTGGCAATAAATTTGGAAAATAATGAAAGATCAATTAATACCATTTCCCGTGAAATGGGGAATCTTGAAATTGATAAGTATAGGTATCAGTCAAACAATAAAAACCAGAACAAAAATCGATATGCTAGCTCAGATAGCATGGGGAGTAGTAGTAGTACCGTAAGCAGCTTAGAAAGTATACGATCTAGTGCTAGTGATAGTGCAAGAAGTACCTCAAGTTCCTTAAGCTCTCATAATTCTGACGATCACTCAAAAAAGCGACAAAACTTATCTCTAGATCTTCCTTCACGAGCAAACCAATCTCGAGTTATTAAACCTTCAATGACTCTATCTGCAAGAAAATTCCAACAAATATTATCTCCTATTTCTGATAAGTCTCAGGACGTATCTTCGGAAAATAAAGGTTTTTCTACAAGTCCTGATGATTCGGAGCAAACAAAAACCGAGGATAAGATCTCCGTGGAAAAAGCGGTTCCTAAAAAGCCTAGTAGAAAATCCCTTTCCCTCCAGCTGTCAGCTGGAAACTATCCCTATGTTACTGTCCAATCTGATCACGCCTCTGACAGCGGGATTTCGTTAGGGCCAACAAAGGAGGAACAAGGCTGTGACAGTGTCCCGTTTCCGATGCCTAAATTACGGAGACGAGGTCAGACTAAAATTGGAGGATCCAAAGAGAGTCATAGTGCTAAATCTAGTCCAAATGAAGAACTACCTTTTCCAATGCCAAAACTAAGGAGGAGACCAAATTCTTTGATCAGGTAGGTCTCTGGGGCTTAATATATAAATTAGTTAATGTAAACTTAAAGTAAACTAACCTTACCTACACCCCCCTATGTGCAAATATATAGCCCACACTACACAAGTCCAATGCTTTCTATCACCCGTCATTGGTCTTTGTGACTATGAAACCAGTTTCTCAGATCTTACATTCAGCAAACTTCTCGACAGCTTCGTATAACACATAAGTACCGATTTTTTATGTATGGGTTTCTTATACTGAAACCGTTTCTAACAGAGTAATTAGAAGCAAAGAACAGACAGTTGAACTTGGTGTAATTTTTTAGGAGAGTAATGCTATATTTGAGAAATTTTAGATAAAAATTGATGTTTATGAAAGGAAAAATGTGTCAAGCGCAAATGAGCGAGGATTCTTAATATTCATGGACACTGGAGAAGGGAGTTCAGGTCCATTCCCATTCCCAAAATTGTTCGCCTGTTTGGATAAACCTAGAAAATTCAGCAAAGGCTGATGAGTTTTAGAATCTTATTCGAAATTTTAATTTTAGAAAGAAAACTGTAAATATATGTATTTGTGCATAGAAACAATTGTGGATTTTAATTTTAAAAGAAAAAACTGAGAAAATAAATTTATCCATCCTCTACAGTATCGTAAACGATTAACTGAAATGAAACCTATTACAAGAATTAAAATTGGACGAAATATTAAAAAAAAAAAAAACCTAGAACATATTAAACCCAACCTTTGATGTTGCATACAGATTGTAACGGAACATTTAATGAAAAAAAGAAGTCAGCAACAGGGCAGTTGTTTAGGCGGAGCCCAGGCGAGCCGTTGATCTCCTTCAGTCGTCAAGGATCGCCGCGAAGTGATTGAAAACGGAACGTCATGTAACAAAATAGGTCTTGGTACTTATGCAGGCCAATTATATCGCCAACACTCAAGTCTACGTTGTATAAAACTCGAGAACAAACTGATTTTATCTGTCTGTATTAAGAAACAATTAGCTTACGCTTAGTGGAAAATAAGTGGCGGCTGACAGAATACATTGGAATAATATCATTTGGGCTATATATTTGCACTTGGGGGGGGGGGGAGCTAGGCTAGGTTTTCCCCATCCCAGCACCCCCCCCCCCAATGTACAAATAGATAACCCAAATTCGTTTCTAAAGTATTATATTTTCATCATGCTTTGGTATTTTTCATTACGATTAACCTAACCTCACTCTTTGAGTATTGGCGGTATAATACATAAATACCTGGACTTTTTTATGTCATAAAGATGAATTGTTCTCTATTTAGGAGGAGAGTTTGGGGCCCAGACTTTGTCTCATTTAATGACTTTTGATCCTTTAAAAATGTAATTCTAGAGCCTTCCTAGAGCCTTTCCAAAAAGTTCTTGCTTTTTTCATTTTTTCTTTTTTTTTAATTTTAGTGTATATTCTCCTGTATCTTTATTTTGGTACTCATGTACTATCTGTAACACATGCGCTATATTATATAGGAAAGATGCTTAAGAAATTGGTCAAACGGGTTTCTTTCAATAGACAATTGGATTGGAAACCGTGGTTTGTCATTTCGTTTACAATATTTAAATTATTGTTTTTTGGGGTTTAGGGGGAAAAAGGGTACCTAGGTTGGGTTAGGTTAGGTTACGTGTTTAATATATGCTAAGCCTTATCCCCCCTCCACATTCCCCTAATGTGCAAATATATAGCCGAAATTTGTTTCTAAACTATTATATTTTCATCCTATTTTGTTTTATTTAATTAACATTAACCAAACTCTACTTTTCGCGTGTGTTACAGATAGTACATAAGTACCTTTATTTTGTATTCATTATGTGATTTAGCCAATTGTTTATGGTTCTGTCAGTGTTTTTTTTTTATATTCTATTGTATTGCCAGGAACAAGCTAAGCTTCCTGGGCCGAATAACCATTTCATGTTTGTGATAGTGCTTTAGTACGATTAAAATGATTGATTGATTGGAAAAGTCTCTAATGGCCATCTCATAATTGTTTCATGAATAACTGTAGGCCTACTCTAGAAGGTGGGATTATGGCAGTACCCCTCTCTAGTACTGAATAATTCTATTTGACTTCCAATTTAATCTTTGTTATTGGAAACTTCGTCGGTTTTAAAATTAAGTCACGGTCACTATTTTCATTAGAAAAACTGTATTATTCTTCTTCTAACTGCCACAACGTGGGTTGACTAAAAGAAACTTGTTTGCTCTGTCTCGCTTATGAGCTAATAGAAACTTTTAGTTTCCTTGAATCACAGAAATGTATGACAAACACTTCCACAAGAGGTGCTTGGATGGCTTTAGTTTCCTGAGTCGAGCAGGGTTCTGGCGGATAAACAGTATCGCCGGTTAAACCCCCTCTCCCAAGTAATGAATATTTCGAAGCTTTTTGAGCGTATAAAATGAAATAAAAAAGGTTTAAAGATAAAATGTAGATAGTTCTAAGAGTATATGTTTGGTTTATGTTTGGCTCAGACTAGAGTTTGAATTAGCTCGAGTAATTTGTACAAGGAGATAAATTATGCACTTTAACTTGTTCTAATTTAAAACTCTTTGCATGTTCACAATAAACTAGTAGACAGGGCCACCAATAGCTTCAACTTACAAAACTAGCCACGCGGAGCCAGTATGGGTGGAACTGCAATCAAAAACTAACTAGCACTGACAAAAAATGAAAGATTCTGACAAAAAAGTCCCAAGCCAAACGTCTGTCGCCATTACAGCCGCGAATGCTTCTCCTCCACCCCATTCTACTCACAGCTTCACTCTTTACCCCTCCCAGGAAGTTCCAATCTCCTAGAAATTCTTCCTTATGACCTCTTCTCAACCCCTCCGGGGACGACTTTCTTTTTGTTTGGTCCGAGGTGGATGACCAAAAAGCACAGTCTTTGGTAATATATCATCCTTTATCCGTGAAGCGTGGTCTAGCCATCTTAAACTTACTTTCTTTATGGCCCTAAAAAAAAGAATTGAACTATGGTTTTCGCACAGCTTACCGTTTCATGTACGGTTTGTCGAATGGATTAATGCCTACGACTCTCCTTAGATAATTCCAATGGAAAATATTTAAGAAAATAGAATTCAGAAACTCTGAATGAAATAACGACCAAAGCAATGGCTTTGACTGATTTTAACCCTTTTACTTCACGTGCTTCTGGTTTTCTTGTGCTTCTTTGTGATTAATTTTTAGTGACCCGGGCTCAAATAATTTGACAGTAACGACATTGTGATCCCAGCGCGGGGCCCATTTGCTAAGGCCTTTTGACAATGTTAAAGGCGCGAGTTGACAAGCTAAACAAGGAACCAGTCCGCGAAAAAGTCCAGGCTCAAAAAGCCACCAAGAGCCAATCAAACCAGCTTTTTGACGGGTAAGTTTTTGACAAAAAGGCCTTACATAATGTCCAACAAATTACACTATCAAGCCAACTAAATTATGTTTGCTATCAAGCTTTGCTGGTTGCAAGCACATTCAAAGACAACGGTTATGGTAACTAACAATAGATCTAATCGAATGTACATAAATGTCTTACTAATAAGGACTGATGAAAAAAAAAATCAAGGACAAATGGCAAAGTGACAAAATTTATAGCATAGTAATTTCTAGAAACGTTAGGCAGAAGAATACGTAATGGCCTGCTTAGATACCTTGTTTGAATACAATGGATTAACTTGAATAGAATATTCTTAATTTGCCGAAATAGCAAAAAGCTTGATGAATCACGTCAAATACAAACAAACGTATAAATGATAATATATACGAGTATTTACCAAATCCTAGCGAGTAATTCATAAGAGGAAACCTACACCAATGCATGCACAACTTTAGTTCTTGAAAGTTTTTTCAACCGAAAGTAAAAAGCGACATTAAAACTTAAAACAAACGTAAATTATTACTTATATCAAAGGGGTTACCTCCTCCTCAACACCTCGCTCTTTACGCTAAAGTGCTTTAGTACTTTTGAAAAAAGCTTCTTGTTGTTCCAATTAAACGACCCTTGTGTATCAACAGTCGTTCTTAAAGAATTGGGACAAATTTAAACTTTAGTGTAAAGAGCGAGGTGTTGGGGAGGAGGCAACCCCCTTTACATTCGTAATATTTATGTTCGTTTTAAGTTGTAATGTTGCTACTTACTTTCAGTTGAAAAAACTTTTTTTTTTTTACTCAGTTTCTGATCATTTTTTTAATAATCTCAGGAAACCTTGCCCTACCTCCACGGAGAAATACCTTCCCTACAGAAATATTCTCTAGATAATTCAATCTTGGTGAAAATCTAATCAGAACAATACCCTTAACAACTCCACGCGCAAAATTGAGACGGAAAAGAGATAGTAAGGAATATAAAAAGAATTTGTGTATTGGAATTTTGACAAATTCCCCAGTGTATAATTTCCTCTGACAAGTTCACCCCCTGGAAACTTCCCTCCCTAAGGAAAGTTCCCCCATGAAAAAACCCTCAGTAGAAAATTCGTCTTCCCATCCAAAAATGTATGCATGCTTCCCAGTAATAAATACTATACGTAAACAATGGGCAATTTTTATAACTTAAAAACCTTTCCCCTGGGGCTGGGGGGGGGTCATGCTATATCCAAAGACATAGTTATTGGGCCTTTCAACTATGATGAACAAAATGACAATCTCAAAATTTTAATCGGACACTTTTTGAGAAAAAGGGCTGGGGATGGGGCCTAGTTGCTCTCCAATCTTTTTGGTCACTTAAAAAGGCCACTAGAACTTTTAAATTCCGTTCGAACGAGCCCTCTCATGATATTCTAGGACCACTGGGTCGATACGATCAGCCCTGGAAACAAAACAAAAAAAACAAATAAACACGCATCTGTGATCCTTCTTCTGGCAAAAAAAAAATACATAATTCCACGTTTTTTTAAAGATAGAAGCTTGAAATCGACTCAGTCGGGTTCTCTGATACGCTGAATCTGATGGTGTGATTTTCATTAACATTCTATGACTTTTAGGGGGTGTTTTCCCCTTTTTCGAAAATAAGGCAAATTTTCTCAGGCTCGTAACCTTTGATGGGTAAGACTAAACTTAATGAAACCTGTATTTTTGAAATCAGTATAAAATTCGATTCTTTTGACATATCTATTGATATCAAAACTCTGTTTTTTAGAATTTCGGTTACTATTGAGCCGTGGCGCTCCTTACTGACAGTTCGTTACCACGAACTGTTTGAATGGATTTCAGCAAGGAGAAACAGTCAATTAGTTTGTGAATTTGTCTATCAACCCTTTAGTCACGCACGTAGGGGGTGGGTTTGTCCTGTAAGACATAATTTGCTTACTTTTTTTTTAATATTTTGCATTTGCGGCATGTTCCCTCCCCTTCAAAAAATCCTGCAACCAATTATTCTTTCGCTATATATTGTTATTTTCTCTAAGTTTTATGACTTTCGCAGGGTAATATTTACGTTTAGAAATGGGGTAATTGTTTGATATTTCCAGAAAATGTATTTTTCACTCTGTTCCTTTGGAGTACAACAGCATGTGTTTGCAATAACCTTCTATTCTTATCCTTTCAGAAGCAGTTTGACAGACTCCCCTTACTAGCTGTAGTATGCTTTCATCATAGCCTCGACCCACGTTTTATAATACCTTCTATTGAACTTAGTAATCCATTTTATATTCCATTCACCAACAGGCCACACAATACAAGCTGGGGCTCTGTGAAGGAAATTATATACAGTAAATGGTTTCTCTGGGGAATATTAAGAAGACTCAGATTCTTATTTCGTTGAGATGACTTTTCTGAAAAGGGGGAAATTAAAGAGTTAAAGACTTTGCAATGGTGAGGTAAAGGTTAATACAATCCCTCTAGTATGCAGGCCGTTTTTGTTCGTTTACTTTAATATTTTTCTTAAATGCTATTTTTTTTCTAAGCAGTTTTTTAACATTTTTTTTATTCAATATTACTTTTTATCATGGGAATACAATGACAAAATTCCTTGCTTTATCAGGGTCATCAAGCAGTTCGTGGTAAATATACACGCATCCGTAATCTTTTTCCGGCAAAAAACACAAAATTTTTGCAGAACCTTTACAGCAGGGCTTTGTGAATCTGAAGGTGTGATTTTCAGTAAGATTCATTGTCTTTTAGGGGGTGTTTCCCCCCTTTTTCGAAAATCAGGCAAATTTCCTCGGGCTCGTTGACTTTGTCGAGTTACATTAACCTTAATGAATCTCGTATATTTGAAATCAGCTTACTAAGCCAATTCTTTTGATGTCTCTATTGATATCAAAATTTTGTCTTTTAGGGTTTCGGTTACTATTAAGCCGCATTGCTTCTTACTTACAGTTCGTTACTACAAACTGTTTGATTTAACAAGCGACCATTTTTGGCGTTTTCTTTGTGAAAGTAAAAAAGCATAAGTTATTCTTTTTTGAGTGCTAAAATAGCTATTTAAGCAAATGAATACGGATCAGATTAATTCGACAGTTCGTAAAAAATTAATTATTAAGTTATAAGTTAATTAGTTTTTCATTAATTAATTTACGAATAAGATTAGTTAATTAAAAAAAAAAAAATATGAAAAGCCAGTACTGCCAATTACAGTTATTATAAATATATAAGCATCAGTTGAGTGAATTTCTTTTAAGCAGGTTGTCATGTCAAAGTTGAGAAGTAGAGAAGCTGATCACGTATTGTTGTGTCTCAACTATTGTAAATGGATGAGGTGTATTTGATAATGAAGTCCATTGAATCTGATAGTGCCTTCCAAATACCATGACCTGCAGAAGCTTTATTAAATGCTATTGAATCCATTGTAAAACTTATTTAGAGCTGTCTTGCACAAGATTAAAGTAAATAAATCCTTTGACGGTGAAAGATGCAATTGTATCATTCACGATTTTCTTCCAACTGAGTCTTTTGTTTATTCATCTGATGCTCTTGCAACCTTTCTTTTTGGTGTTTTCTAAGATTTTTTATACCGTTGAAGGAATACAGTTGGAAAACATTACCTTCTGTATTAATTTTTTAATACTTTAAATTCTTAAATAATGGATTGAAAGGAAACCTCAAAATTCAGTATAGCCTATATACTATTGAATCCATTTGAGAATCTATTGAGACCAGTCATGCACAAGCTTAAAGAAAATAAACTCTTTGACGGTAAAAGATGCAACCTTATCATACACATTTTCGGTACTGTGCTAAAATCCAGGACACACGAAAGAAAGACCGCATCGAAATGTCAAAGCCGCTATTGATTAACAGGTTTCCGCTTCATAGTGAAATTAAATAAAAAAAACAAGTTTTTTTAACTGAAAATAAGGAGCGACATTAAAACTTAAAACGAACAGAAATTATTCCGTATATGAAAGGGACTGTCCCCTCCTCAACGCCTCGATCTTTACGCTAAAGTTTTTTATTGTTTTAAAAAATAAAGTTGTGAGACAGAGTCAAACTTTAGCGTAAAGAGCGAGGCGTTGAGGAGGGGACAGTCCCTTTCATATACGGAATAATTTCTGTTCGTTTTAAGTTTTAATGTCGCTCCTTACTTTCAGTTAAAAAAACTTGTTTTTTTTATTTAATTTTTGAACGTTTTTGAATAAATGCAGGTTTTGATCTTGGCTCACCGTACATGAATAATTAAAACAAAATTTTCATATTAATTTACTTTTATTTAGTTAAATGGCTTTCTCGAAACTTGTTTAATTTTATTTACGAACGTTTTTATTAGTAATAAATATACGTAACTTTCGAATTAACTTACGTAACGAACTTCTATATTCATATATTTTTAATTTGTTTATTAGGGGGTTCGCCCCCTAGTCAATACCTTGCTCTTTAAACGAAAGTTCGAATTTTGTTTCAATTCTTTAAAAATGACCGCTTAATCACAAAGGCCGTGATTAAAGAGCGAGGTATTGACTACGGGGTGAACCCAGTCATATATGTAATATTTTCTGTTCGTTTAAAGTTTCGATGTTGCTGCTATTGCAGTTGAAATACTTGTTTTTTTTATATTAAATTTCTGATCTTTTTTTAAATAATGCTGGGAAGTCCGGCGTCCCCTTCATAGCAATGTCCCTTCCCCCATGAAAACTTCCTTCATGGAAATATCCTCCCACATAACCCCCGACCCACCCACCCCCCCACTACCAGGAAAAATCTCCCCTGAAAACGTCTGTATACTTCCAAATAACCAATACTATATTTTAACATTGGGTAAAGTTCATAACTTTCAGCCCTCCCCCGGGAGCTTCGGGGGATTAAGTCATCCTAAAAGACATACTTATTATATTTTCGAACATGCTGAACAAAATGGCTATCTCAAAATTTTGATCAGGTGACTTTGGGAAAAAAATGAGCGTGGGAGGAGGCCTAGTTGCCCTCCATTTTTTGGTCACTTAAAAAGGGCACTATAACTTTTAATTTCCATTCCAATGAGCCCTCCCACGATATTCTAGGACCACTGGGTCGATACGATCACCCCTGGAAAAAAAAAAAAAATAAACACGCACCCGTGATCTTTCTTCTGGTAAAAATTCAAAATGCCACATTTTTGTAGATAGGAGTTTGAAACCTCTACAGTAGGGTTCTCTGATACGCTGAATATGATGGTGTGATTTTCATTAAGGTTCTATAACTTTTAGGGGGTCTTTCCTCCTTTTTTCAAAAATCAGCCAAATTTTCTCAGGCGCCTAACTTTTGATGGTTAGAATTAAACTTGATAAAACTTATATATTTGAAATCAGCATTAAAATCTGATTCTTTTGATGTATCTATTTGTATCAAAATACCGTTTTCTAGAGTTTCGGTTACCATTGAGCCGGGTCGCTCCTTACTTACAGTTCGTTACCACGAACTGTTTGATATTGCTCACTCCGTGATAAAGATTTAAACTTTAGTTTTTTGGGGTTTAGGGGGACTAAAAGGTAGCTAGGTTGGGTTAGGTTACGTATTTAATATATACTATTCTTTACCCCAACCCATCCCCCCCCCCATCCCCCTAATGTGCAAATATATAGCCCAAATTTGTTCATAAACTATTATATTTTCACCCTCTTTTGTTTTATTTCATTAGCGTTAACCAAACGTCACTTCTCGCATGTGTCCTAGATTTTAGAACAGTACCACATTTTCTTACAAATGAGTCAATGGTTTCTTGATTTGGTGCTGGTGTAGCCTCTTTTTTCTTGCTTTTTAAGAATTTTGACGATGATGAAAAAAAAATGTTCTTTGAAAACGAAACCGTTTATTCTAACTTCTTGCTATTTTCAATGTTTATTTTTTAAAGAATGAATTAAGGACTCATCTAATAAAAAGGTATAGCCTACTTGTGTAGGTTTTTTTTTATCTCCAGTATTTATATTTTGATCAAGATGGTTCCAACTTCTGATCCCCCTGTGAAGCAAAGAAAACATCGATCGGGCCGAAACAACCAGTGGATTATTAATTTCTACAGATGACCTAGTATCATAATCATGGACGGAAGATCTCAGGTTTGCCAAGCTATCAAAACACGGGAGGTTTATACCCTTCTGAATCCTAAAAATGGATAGAAGTGTATACAACTCCCGTAATCCGGGCATGCAGTATCTTTGCACGCTCATACGCGTTTCGTACCGAATCCCGGGATTGTAGGCCATCTAACAGACGAACAGCGTTGTTTTGTAGAACTCGTATTGGCCGAACAATAGAAGGAAATGTTCCAAGCCAAACACTACTACAATACAATATATATGGATGGATAAGGGAATAATAAAGAAGGCGCATAACAAAAGGAGGAAAAAAATGCTTAAGTTTTCTCATTATACCCAGGTTACAGTCTTACGAACATAATTAATGTACATGGCGCTTGAATGATAAAACGTCATCAATATAAACCCACAGGTACTTATAAGAACACACCCGCTTTGAAGCTCCATATTGTGTTACTATATCCTGAATCCATGGATAAAAATCTGGTGAACGGGAAAAAATAACAAAATTAGTCTTACCCAGATTAATCTTTAACCTATTTACCCTCAACCAGGAATACAACCTTTCAATAGCATCTTTCATCGATGTCTGAAGTAATTCTTCTGTCTTCGCGGTACTAACAGCAACTATGCCATCAGCAAATAATGATATCGTCTCATTCCTGGGATTTTTGGCCATATCACTAACATTAAAACAACAACTTGGGATACAATTAGGTATATCATTAATATACAATAAAAAAAGAATCGGACCAAGAACTGACCCCTGCGGGACACCACTAGCCACTGGGTGGGGTCCTGATTGTATACAAGTCATCTCTACAAACTGGTACCGGTTACCAAGGAAACTCCGTATAAGGTCAAGAGATTTACCTCGGATCCCATAGACCTCGCATTTTTCCAGGAGTAGGCCATGGTCAACTGTATCAAAAGCCTTCTGTAGGTCTATAAACACTGCACCAACCTTAAATCCTTCATCTAAAGCTATGTTAATTATGCTAGCCAAAAATATCAAAGCATCCTCTGTCTTCCTATCTTTTATGAAACCGAACTGATTATTATTCAACAAATTAAACTTCTCTAAAAAATGGGTCAACCGATTACTAACACATTTTTCAATAAGACGAAAAATAACTGACAAGACTGATATTGGGCGATAATTACCCAAATCATTTCTATCACCACCTTTATAAACCGGTGTCACTCTTGCTTTTTTTTAAACAATCTGGAAATCTTCCTTAACGGAAGCAATCATTAATCAGTGATGTCAAAACACCAGATATACAAGGGAAAATGCATTTTAGAATATTTAGGCTCACTAGGTCACTACCGGACGAACTATTTTTCATACTATATATAATATCCCTTAACTCATCTAATGTAATCATCTTTAGATGTAGTGATATATTTGCAGGAGATGTTAGAGTAGATCCAAAGGGTGGGTCTTCTGGAGACGAGGAAATCATCTCGGCTATTTGTAGGCCTACTGAAGAAAAATGATTTAGAAACTCATTACATATCCCAGTACCATCTGCAATTATAACCTCATTAACAGTCACTTCAGTTGGTAGAATATTAGACCGCTGACCTATAACATTACAGATTATTTGCCAAGTTTTCAACAGGTTACCTTTAACATCCTTAAACTTCATACTAAAATATTTTTGTTTAGTCTCTTGGAAGAGATTATTCAAACCATTACGAAAAGCATGGTATCGCTCTTTATTCTCATCCGTCGGTCTTAAAGCTTGTGACTTAAACAGTCTATCTCTTACATTTATTTTTCGAAGAAGGTCATGCGTTATCCATGGCTTCCTCCCATAATGTTTTCGACCTTTCGAATTCTTCACTGCTCCCACTTCCTTAACCATTTCTAAAAGCTTACTATAAAAGAGTGAAAATTTAGTATTTACATCACTCTCATTTCGAAACAGAGATACCCAATCAATATGATCCATATTATTTTTGGTTTCAATAGGGCACTACGATCAAAACCTACAACTCTTTTACTCCGTTCAGGAGTAAAAGAGTCCGTTTCAGGAACTCCGTTTCAGGAGTTTCTCGCTTAGGGATAGATACCTCAAATTCTGCAAAAACACCGAAGTGGTCAGATTCCACAATTACAAGAACTCTTGGCGATCTAAAAGGTGCATTGGAAAAAATATTATCCAAAAGCTTTGCAGGCGTCCTAGAAACTCTAGTTGGGATGTTAATCGTTGGGAACAGACCATAAGACATACACAAATTTAATAACTGAGAAGTCACTAAAGACTCCATATCCAGCATGTTAATATTGAAGTCACCTAGAACGAAACAAGGGTTATTACTAATTTGTACTTTTACCAGCTGTTCATGAAAATTCTCAAAAAATTCTTGAATAGAACCAGAAGGAGGCCTGTATACAATTGCTAAATATGTATCAGCATTATTCAAATTACCTTGTAATACTAGTGTTTCACACACCATTTCCTTATATTCACTTAGATCGTCTCGGACTCTCGCATGGAGATCTTCACGAACATAAGCCGCAAGACCCCCGTGTTGACGTAACTCCCGGTTCCGAGTAAACAAAGTATATCCAGGTATATCTAAAAGAGCAGAATTGTGGTCCCTCAACCAGGTCTCCGTCAAAGCAAGCACATGGAAAAGATTAAGTTTAGCTAAATTTGCTAAAAAATCAAATGTCATATTTAGGCCCTGACAATTCAAATGAAAATCCCAAAATCTTCCGATCCACCATGCCGACACTCAACATCCTGAAAATCATAACTAAAAGCAAATTTAGAATCCTCAGGGGGGTCAAAAGCTGGAACCAAAAAATCCAAATTTCTATTAATACATCCCTTAAAATAATTATAAAAATTTACCTTCTCATTTTCCAAATCAATTATACTACGAGCCCCCAGGGGTAGAACAAGATCTAACCACTATCTATTAAAGATCCAAATGGCCTGTGGTGACGAATAGGGCATGTGATTGGACTTAATTCCCCTGACTGCCTCTCATGCTCCGCGGAATACTCTCCCTGAGTCAGCTAAAAAGTGTCAGTTGCTTGGTACCTTCAAAAAATTAAAGATTTCCGAGTATTTTTTTCATAATGCCCGCCATGTGACGGATTTTTCTGGGCCAAGTTGATGTGTGTTTGCCATGTTCGTTGCACGTGGTACTTTGCTCTGGCTGGTTTTTCAATGGGTAATCAGTGGTGGTCGACTGTTCGTCATTTTCTCCTTGTGGTGTTTTTGTTCTTTCTCGATCTTAAAGTCTTACAGGGGGGAGGGGGTACATGACTATGTATTTGCTTTTATTGTTCAAGTTTATTGTTAATAAATATGTTGAATAAATCTATCTATCTCGTCTATCTAAAGCCAAATAAGAATGGATCCTTACTAAAATTACAATAAATAACCGAGTCAAACTCAAAAAGAGCAGAAATTAACATAGGTTGGGCTCAAAACCCCTATGCCTTCCAAGGCCAGAACTGCACTTTACTGGAAAAAATATAAATGTTTTTACTTTTACAACTTTAATAAATCAAATATTATTAACATTTTGATTACTAAATATCAGTATATGTATATTAAACTGACAATGCACATTCATGTGTGTTTTTTTCAGTAAAATGCAAATTATGTTTTGACCTTGGGAAGGCACAGGGGTTTTGAGCCCAACTTATGTTAATTTCTGCTCGTTTTGACTTTGACTCGGTTATTTATTATAATTTATGTTCGTTTTTGGTTTCATTTATTTATCGATGCTGATTTGTGGTAGTTTCACGCTTGGTAGATTATTTGATTTTATTCTTGCTCATTTTTGGTTTAATAGAGTTCTTTAATTTTCTCTGAAAAAATTATTTTGTGGAAATTTTTTGTTTTGATTAATTTCTGTTCGTTTTATATTGACTTAGTCTTTTCAGCGAAAAAGAAAATAATACTTTAAATCTTTTCGATTTATAAAGACTTTATAGTTTGGCCTGCTACTTGTATGCTGGAGAAAAATTTTTCAGCAATTTTTAACAAAATACACCCTTTTAAAAATCTGGACACAAATAGTAGTGTTTAATTCAGTTTAATACCTCCTCTAGTTGACCTGAAATAGAAAACTTGATTCCATTCGCAAAAAAAAAATCTGTTTAATTTCTTTGATAGCTTGGATACACTTACGCTATTTTGATTTGGTTAAATTTTAAGAGCAGAAGTAGCCCCGAAATATTGAACATAATACCCTCAGTCGTTCTTGGATACTCCTGAGATGCCTTATTGGGAATTAGCATTAACACAGTGCATTTTGATTTAATCTTAAGGCAACATTTAGTTTTAAAATATAATGGGCAAATGGGAGGGTGGGCGTGGGAGGGGGACTAGTTGCCCTCCGATCACCTTCGACTATTAAAAAGGGCATTATCCTTTTCTATTTTCAATCGAATGAGCCCTTTTCGAAGTTCCTACGAAAACTCCTTCGATACGAAGTGCCCGGGTCTAAACAAAAAAAAAGAAAAAGAAAAATAACAATAATACATTGTACCCAGATCGATTTTTACTATAAAAATGTCAAGCCTTCCAATCACTTTCGACTATTAAAAAGGGCACTAGCCCTTTCAATTTCTAATCGATTGAGCCCTTTTTGAGTTTCTACGGCAACGCTTTCTATAAACACCTTATATGCCTTCAGAGCATAAATTAGAACCCTTGCCCTGAGGGCTCTGAGGGGTTTATCATCCTCAAAGACCTAATTTCCAGAACTTTCAACTACGTTAAACAAAACGGCTATCTCAAAATTTTGATTGGATGTGTTTGGGGAAATGATGGGCGTGAGAGGGGCATTAGTTGCTCTCCAATCACTTTAAACTATTAAAAAAGGCACCAGCCCTTTCAGTTTCAAATCGAATGAGCCCTTTTGAAGTTTCTACGACACCGCTTTTAATAAAAAAAACTTTATATGCCCCCAGGGCATAACTTACGACCCTTGCCCTGAGGGCTTGGGGGGGGGTGTCATCCTCAAAGACCTAATTTCCAGAACTTTCAAGTACGTTGAAGAAAATTGCTATCTCAAAATTTTGATTGGATGTTTTTGGGGAAATTGTGGGCGTGATAGGGGGGTTAGTTGACCTCCAATCACTTCCGACTATTAAAAAGGGCACTAGCCCTTTCAATTTCTAATCGATTGAGCCCTTTTTGAAGTTGCTACGGCAACGCTTTCTATAAGAACCTTATATGCTCCAGGGCATAACTTACAATCCTTGCCCTGAGGGCTGTGAGGGGGTCGTCATCCTCAGAGATATAATTTCCAGACCTTTCAACTACGTTGAACCAAATGGTTATCTCAAAATTTTGATTGGATGTGTTTGAGGAAATGGTGGGCGTGAGAGGGGGGTTAATTTCCGGACTTTTGAACTACGTCGAACAAAATGGCTGTCTCAAAATTTTTATTGGATGTATTTGGGGAAATGGTAGGGGTGAGAGGGATGTTAGTTATCCTCCAGTCACTTTCGACTATTAAAAAGGGCAAAAGCCCTTCTAATTTCCAATCGAATGATCCCTTTTTGAAGGTTGTACACTATTACTATCTATAAAAATCTTATATGCCCCCAGGGCATAACTTACAACCCTTTCCCCGAGGGCTCTGAGGGGGTTATCATCCTCAAAACCTAATTTCTAAACTTTGAAATACGTTGAGCAATCTAAAAATTTTGATTGGATGTGTTTGGGGAAAAGGTGGGCGTGATAGGGGGTTAGTTGCCCTCAAATCACTTTCGACTTTTAAAAAGGGCACTAGCCCTTTGAATTTCCAATCGAATGAGCCCTTTTTCATGTTTCTACAACAAAGCTTTCAATAAAAGATCTTATATGCCCTCAGGGCACAACTTACAACCCTTACCCTGATGGATGTTGGGGGAGTGTCATCCCCAAAGATATAATTTCCGGACCTTTGAACTACTTTGAACAAAATGACTGTCTCAAAATTTTGATTGGATGTGTTTGGATAAATGGTGGGCTTGGAAGGGGTGTTAGTTGCCTTCCAATCACTTTCGACTATTAAAAAGAGCACTAGCCATTTCAATTTCCAATCAAATGAGCCGTTTTCGAAGTTTGTACGACAACGCTTTCTATAAAAAACCTTATATGCCCCCAGGGCATAACCTATAACCCTTGCCCTGAGGGTTGTGGGGGCGTCGTCATCCTCAAAGACCTGATTTCCAGAACTTTCAACTACGTTGAACAAAATGACTATCTCAAAATTTTGATTGGATGTGTTTGGAGAAAAGGTGGGTGTGAGAGGGGGATTAGTTGCTCTCCAGTCACTTTCGAATAATAAAAAGGGCACTAGCCCTTTGAATTCCCAATCGAGCTAGCCTTTTTTGAAGTTTCTACGACAACGCTTTCTATAAAAAACTTATATGCCCCCGGGGCATAACTTACAACCCTTGCCCTGAGGGTTGTGGGGGAGTGTCCTACTCAAAAACATAATATCTATCTGAAAATGAACTACGCTGAACAAAATGGCTATCTAAAAATTTTGATTGGATGTGTTTGGGGAAATGGTGGGCGTGGAAGGAGTGTTAGTTGCCTTTCAATCATTTTCGACTATTGAAAAGAGCACTAGCCATTCCAATTTCCAATCGAATGAGCCTTTTTCGAAGTTTCTACGACAGCTCTTTCGATACGACGTGCCCTGGTCTAAAGAAAAAAAAAATAAACAAATAATACATTGTGCCAACATCGTTCTTTACTCAGGTAGCGCGATTGCGCTGCCTATGATTAGGACTTCGGTACACGGGCCGGTACTCTTTTGAATAAAAGATTGGGTAACAAATTGGGTTCACTAACTCCAGGACCCGAAGGCATCTAAACATGGGCTTACGTAGCCTCTTTTCTAGGGGGAGGGGGCAGGTAATTCTGTGATGAAGGGTGGGGGGCTGAAGTTATATTGGTAGTTCACAAAACCTTACATTGCTGGCAAGTTCTATCATACCTATGAAATCTTTATTAATAAGTAAACACCAAAAATCATAAACCATCGATAAGCTTCAGCATTAATCAATTTTCTTGGATTAGAGCTAAATCTCTCCAAGACATTATGGATAATTGCTTTTTGTTTGACTTTTGTTCTGTCATTCCAGCTGTTTAATTTCCAGCTTTTGGAACCATCCAACTTTTGTCAATTGTTTTTTAACCATCTACCTTTCTTCAACTGCTTTTTCAACCATATCTAGTGTAAATTTGAAGTTCTAGGAGGGGGCAGGTGCCCCCCTCTGCCCCCGTCTGTACGCCCATGCATCTAAAGTTGGGATAGTAGTTTACCAACTTCAATAAATCGGACTTCAGTTGAAACAATTATTAATTTTGTGGCGAGGTAGAAATCTAATTTTTTCTGCATTTTTCCTGCATTTTCCAACCACGAACACAATGTAGCAATCATACTCTTGTCTTCTGCCTTTCCATTTTGGGCTCTTTAGGGGGGGGGGTGGTAGTGCCTCAACGAATTTTTTTTCGGTTCCCTTTCATCCATATTATTCAATTATGTTCTTCTAGCAAAACGTTTTTTGTGAGTAGTAACCCCATCGGTACCCATCGAATATACTATCAAGTTATTTACATTACTTTTATAGCTGTCACGAGCACCGAAATTACCAATCGGCATCACGGATTTAAGATGCCTATCAATTTTTTTGGTACCGAAATTACCAATCGGCATCACCGATTTAAGGTGCCTATCAATTTCTTTGGTAGCGAAATTACCAATCGGCATCACCGATTTAAGATGCCTATCAATTTCTTTGGTACCGAAATTACCAAGCCACTCAATCAAACATATAAAAAAATATCAAAAACAAAACAAAATCTTGAACGCCTTTTCTGCCAAATTAGTAGGACATTATTATAAAACTGAATAGTTCTATGCCACTTTTCTACTTCATTAATCAAGTACCTGGATAACTCGTATTATTTCACAGAAACGCTCTAGAAAGTCTTTATGTCAAGTTTTACATTTTAAAAATATATTTGTTTGCAGTTCTCACGAGTCAAATGCACCGCTGACTAAGACACAAATCAGCCCAGAATTGGAAAGTGTTCCATTCCCGATGCCGAAGCTTAGACGGAAACCGAATTTTACTGGCGACAATCGAATTGAAAATAAGAATTCATTGGTACTGAATTTTAACAATCCTATTGGTGGAGAGAAATTGACAAATTTAAGGCTTGAGATGAACAAGTCAAGTAAGTAATGGAAAATTATTCAAACGAGGGGAAATTTCCAGTGGAACAAACCGATTAAAGTCGTAGTTCTGGCATAATCGGATTTATATTTTACAAAATCCGTTTGGTGAAATAAATTTTCCGCTATATATATATGGGCTTTGCCAACAATTTACTTAAAGGGGTTGTCGAGAATTAGGATTTATTTTACAGACAGAAAAACTAAAAACTTTTTAAACCGTTTAAGATTTTTTTTTCGTATTGGATAATTTTTTTTTACAAGTTATTATCATTAGGGGGCAGCTGGCTAATTGTCATATTCATACCTTTTGTCCGGACATTTAATTAGTTTAACCAGTTATTGAAATAACCTCCATTGCGTTGGCTCAATTATTTTCCCTTTTGTGAGGAGTGATTCATGTCGTCTCTTCAGATTTAGTGGAACAGATTTATTTTTTGATATAATCAGGTCAACTTACCTTAAAAGTCAAAATTAACCTGCGTTGGCTTACGGAATTTTGAAGAGTTGTTGCAAAAAGTTTTCAGCTCAACTCGATAAAGCTCGGGCTACTATGGATCCTTTACGGCATCAGTTATATCACAGGCAGCGCGTGATAGTGCTGCCTAAGTAAAGAACGATGTGGGCACAATGTATTATTTTTTTTCCTCCATACCCGGGCACTTCGTATCGAAGGAGTTGTCGTAGAAACTTCGAAAAGGGCTCATTCGATTGGAAATTGGAGTGGCTAGTGCCCTTTTTAATGCTCGAAAGTGATTGGAGGGCAATTAGCCCCCCCCCCACGCCCATCATTCCCCAAACACATCCAATCAAAATTTGATGTAGCCATTTTGTTCAGCGTAGTTGATTTCCAGATAGAAAATATGTTTTTGAGGAGGACACTCCCCCACAACCCTCGGGGCGAGGGTTTTAAGTTATGCCCTGAGGGCATATAAGAACGATGTTGGCACAATGTATCATTTATTATTTTTTTTTATTTAGAGCAGGGCACTTCGTATCGAAGAAGTTGTCGTAGAAACTTCGAAAAGGGCTCATTCAATTGGAAATTGGAGTGGCTAGTGCCCTTTTTAACAGTCGAAAGTTATTGGAGGGCAACTAGCCCCTCCCCACGCCCATCATTCCCCCAAACACATCCAATCAAAATTTTGAGATAGCCATTTTGTTCAGCGTAGTTGAACAAAACCCCTATGCCTTCCCAAGGCCAGAACATAATTTGCACATATACTGATATTTAGTAATCTAAATGTTAATATTATTTGATTTATTAAAGTTATAAAAGTTAAAACATTTATATTTTTTTAAGTAACGTGCAAATTATGTTTTGGCCTTGGGAAGGCATAGGTGTTTTGAGCCCAACTTGTGTTAATTTCTGCTCGTTTTTAGTCTGACTCGGTTATTTATTGTAATTTATGTTTGTTTTGGGTTTCATTTATTTATCGATGCTGGTTTGTGGTAGTTTCACGGTTCGTAGATTATTTTATTTTTGCTCATTTTTTGTTTAATGGAATTCTTTACTTTTCTTTGAAAAACTTATTTTGTGGAAAAAGTTTTTTTAATTAATGCGTAAAAAGACCACGAAAATTGCACAGAATCAGCTTTGGTCTAGGCAATCCGATTCTGAAGGAATACGCAATTGAACTGAAGGAATACGCTTATGAACTGAAGGAATACGTATATGAACTTATGCACATAGATCGTGCCATTAATAGTCTACTTAAGTTTAGCTAATTGTTTTTTTTCGTTCTGTCTCTTTTTTGCCAATATTGTATGTGACTCAACTTCCAATATTAGGCCTGTTTCTTAACTAATTAATCTGCTAAAATTTAGAAAACCTGAGGACTCTGATCTTACCTCTTTTTTTTTGAAAATCAATGTTCATGCTGTTTGTGATCAGTGGTCTAAGGATTTTTATGTGAACAATAAGTCTTCTCTTCAATGCCTAATTGGCTGTGGCGTAGGTAGGGGTGGACAAGGGGGCAGATGTCCCTGGGCACGGCCACTGAGGGGGGGGCAAAACTGTTTGTTTTACTTATATTGCGGTAGTGACAGAAAGGGGGGAACCGACGTTCTTCCTGGGCGCTGATAACCTTTAGCCACGCCTAAGCCAGTTGGGCAGAAAAATGTTTCTTTTAATTTTTAACCACTTTTCACCAAGATCAATTATCACTCTGATCCTAGGACTTTGATTAAGCGAAAAATGAAAATATTAGCAGAATGATGTAGGGTCTATATCCTTAGTAACTACTTCTTCACTAGTTTAGACTGCCTGACTAATTATAGGGGCATTAAAGTTCACCACCCATATCATTAATGATAGGTCCAGTGTAAAAATTTGAAATTGTATGAGACTAAAAATTAGAGAATCATTATAAAATTTTGATTAGTAGCCGTGGGAACATGGCTTTAAATCACTCGCCAAACAAAAACCCATTAGGAGAAGATACCATAAAAGGAACTTAGGGTTGAAATCCGAAGCTTTGGCCAGAAATGTCTTTACAAATTTTGACTGCTGCTAATTAGTAAAATGAAAAGTTAACCCAAAAAGGTGGGGGGGGGGATTGTGTTTCAGGATCCGCACTCCTTCCAAACCAGACTTTTGGTTACGGCCATGTGTATATCTAAATTATTAAAAATCCATTAAAAAAAACTATAAATAAGCATTAGAAAATGATCTTTCATAGATTACAAGATATTTTGGCCAAAGAAACTCTTAGCAGCACTTCTACCTAAAAAAAAAAAAAGTTGTAACATGATTCCAGATCAGCTATTGACGACTAAGGCATCTTTTTTAAATTTATTACGGAATAAAATGGTGGTGTAGAATGATAATAATAATATTTGAATAAAAGCCAACAGTGGTAGTGGCAAACAGAGTAAAAAGAAAAACAATATATATTTCCGCAGGCTAATGATAAATATCATTAATCTGCGGAAAAATAGCTACATGGCTCAGTCCGGGTCTCAAAAATTCACCCAGGTTTAACGTTTCCCCAATAAATTCTGTTCTTATATATAAATATACCATTGTTTAATTTCCCATATTGTATTTTAAGTTCCATAAAATAAAGACCAAGTAGTTTATTCCTCGTCGACTATGTGCCTTGAATTATGTCTCCTTTTATGGCTCATTTTGACTCTAATTTCATGGCCTGCCTCCCTTTCTTCGGTACAGAAAACGTGATCTAAAGCGTTGCGCCTTGGTATTTTAGTAGTCACATTTTTTAATTACACTTCCGAGTAGTTTTGGTAGGCTTATGAAGATGAGAGAAGAAACAGGGATCCTTGGAATATTTAAATATAATATATATATATATATATATATATATATATATATATATATATATATATATATATATATATATATAATATATATATATATATATATATATATATATATATATATATTATATATATATATATATATATATATATATATATATATAATATATATATATATATATATATATATATATATATATATATATATATATATATATAATATATATATATATATATATATATATATATATTATATATATATATATATAGATTTAAATGAATTAAAAATAAGCAATGAGGAGTAGTGTACCTAAAGTTAAGGTACGGGTTTTCAATTAAGGTACAAGCGATCCAAGAAGTCTCGACAAAAAGCCTCGACATAGTTTTAATCCTGTAATTTGTGTTCTTGAAAGCCTTTTTGGTTGATTAATTGAGGATTAGAAATTCTTTGTATGCATGAAGCTCTTACATCTTTTTTGTGCTGAGGTACCAAGGAGTGGTACTGAGGTACCAATGCCGAGTACCAAGGAGGTTGAAAGAGGAATCTGATTGTTTCAATTGATTAAGTGGAATTTAGACGGCCATATATGTCTTAAAAAGACATCCTTATCCGGTTATGTATTTTTGGGCATTAGCAGGCATAAAAATTAAACAAAAGAAACTTGGTGAAAAGCCATCAAAAACTAAGCTAAACAATATGGCACCGACCAGCTTAAGAAGGTGCAGCTTTCCCTTATAGGTGTGGTTTTCTTTAGGACAGCAAATTGTTAATGTTTGAATTGTTACGGACGGAAAGTGTTGTCGAACTAAACTTATCATTTTTGCTAATGTGTTTTCACGGTTCATTCACGGTATTGTCGCGGCGTGACAACACTGACAATAATGAGATACTTCCCTAAAAAAAACTTTATATTTTTAACAACAATAGAAAAACCTTAGAGAAGCGCGGCTTTCAGGTATAAATGGGCCTAAGATGGGTCCATGGGGGCCAATTATTATTATTTTTTTTTTAATCCTTGTTACTTTAAGCAATATGGATAAGGTTGCTTTGTAAGCCTGTGAAGATGAAAGGAGCAATAAGGATACTTGATCTATTAAAATAATGTAAAAAGCGAGCTATTAGGTGTAGTGTACTCAACTAGCTTCTGAAATTAAGGTACAGCCAATTCCAATGAGCTGGACCTAAATTTGAATTAAGCAATGTCTGCTCTTGAATGTATTGCCCATTAATTACTTTTTTTTTCATTGCCATCAGCTCGTCATGCGAAATGTAAAAAAGATAGGAAAAAGAGTTTTACAAATTGTCTTGATGCATGCAACAGGCTATTGAGTTTGATAAGCAGAAATGGGCTTATTACTTTACCACATGCTGGTATTCTAGGGAGAGTCAAGTGGTTACCTTATAAAAGTAGAAGCGATTTAGCGTCAATGATGTACATAATTCACGTCTTTTAAATCAGTTATTAACGTTAAAAGTATAAGTAACTCCAATCAAGCTGTTGCATCACTTCTATTGCACACCAGATGAAAGTATTTGGGAGAAATGTAAATTGTTTTGAATAATGAAGGCCAAAAGTGGAAGGGGGTCCTCTCCTACTTAAATCCTAAGTATTCTAAACCTTTAGAAAAACAAATCGTATTTTGCAGACTGGACAAAGCCCTATATTCTACGACCGCTTGTATGATACTATCACCGTTGACAAAATACACATAATAACACTCACTACCGATCTTGGAAAAAAGATGGTGTAGTTTTTCATCATGTTCGTAGCTGTTTTTGGAGATATTTTTCTTTTTTAGAATTATGTAAATTTTCTTATGCTAATATATCAACACATTTTATATGTTTTGGGTAAGCATCAAAAGTGGACATAGTTATTGTATTATGCATAGTTATCAATATTCTTGTTTTTAAAGTTTCAGTTTCTATCGTCAAAAATCACTCTTTGTATAAAAGTTTTCCTTTTTTATAAACGTAAATGTAAATTTATATAAAAATTTAAATAAAAGTTCGGTAAATAACTTCTTTCGGGGCAAAATTAGCTGCAATTGATGAGTAAATGTATTCATAAGGAGATCTAACAAACACTTCACTCAATCCCACCTTCGTTCCCTGAATATCATTTATACTCAGGCCCTTCACACTTATGATTAGTGGGAAAAAGATCGGACGTTGGGCATGCTTAGATATTCCTTTACATTCACCCAAAAGAGTCCCCTCGCAATCGAATTCATTACAAGGAACTTGTTATACATATGGAAACCCCTGCCCTGCTTCTTTCCTATTAGATCTGCTACTCCTCATTTTCTGCCCATTTCAAAAACTCCGGCTAGCATTCCCTAATAAACATGATTGAAACTACATGGAATAATAAATAGGCAGGAGTGCTGAATGGCCCTATTTTGGTTCGATACATTTTAATTTTCGCCTTTTCTTCTTTTTGTGCCGAAACTATTGAACAACTTAAAATGTTATTTTTTAGAATTTTGGCTCTTATCTTTAAATATCTTTAAGATGATTGCGACGCATTAAGTTGCCAGACAGCATTATCTCGATTTGATATCTGATTTTACACATGCAGTGAGGTTAATCCTACCTTTTCCCCCTTAATATAATTTTAGACTTTGACCCTTCAGAGTTATAATAGCGGAAAACAGACCTGCGTTGGGCTTGATTATATTATAGCTTTAAAGCAGAATTTACCCTTAAAGCCTCTCTATAAACGTACCCCCTCTTCCTTTTTACTTTATAGATATGTGACTCTTCTTCTTCTACTCCTTTGCAAAGCTCATGCTAACATTCCATTACGAACTTGATCGAAATTAAATGGAATTATAAACAAACGGAAAATCTTGACTGCGCCCTTTTTTCAGGTAATTGTCCCTTAACCGTCGATTTTTCTTCTTTAACTTCTTGTACATGCTTTTTCTAATAAACTCTATTCCTCTTTTTATTAGACATATGTCCAAAAATAGCACGGGCTTTAAATGCATATTGTTGACGGCTTAAAAATCAGGTTTCTGAAGTTGTCTCACGACCAAATTATCAAGCAGTTTGTGGTAACAAACTGTAAGTAAGGAGCGACTTAAACTCGCCCAATAGTAATCGAAACATAAAATATAAACATGAGAATTGGTTTTTTATTCTGATTCCAAATATATAAAATTGATTAAGTTTGACTTTTTGTCCGAATTCTTTCAGACTGACTCCTGAAACACGAGGGCCATTTAATTAAAATACGAAGCTTTTTTAAAGTACTAAAAACCTTAGGGTGAAGAGCGAGGTATTTAGGAAGGGGCAGTTCCCCTCATATACGGATTAATTTATGTTCGTTTTAAGTTTTAATTTTGCTCCTTACTTGCAGCAGAAAAATTGTTTCTTTTATATTTAATGTATAATATTCAACGATTTTAAGCATGAAAATAAAGGCAGAAAACAAGATAAGCATGTTTCGGCAAATATAATGTCTGTTTGAATGAGACCTTTCCTAATATTCTACGACAGCCGCTGGAAGGAAGCAAATAGAGCTTGAAAAATACATAAGAAAAAACATCTGTGCTCAGGCACGTGCACGGGATTGTTTTTTCTTTTGGGGGGAGGAGTCTCAATATAAAACATATTATTTAAATAATTTAGATGTGAAGTGCCAAGAAAATCCGGGAAATTTCAGATTCTATGGGGAGCTAGACCCACAGCCCTTTCCCTGCGAATGCGCATGTCCGTGCGCATTCGCACTCTTCTGCTTCCTTCTGATGCTTCACAAATTTCGTTTTTTGTATGCAGTATGCTGATATATCCACCATTCAGCTTTGTGACACTAGATTTGATGTTGTAATTTCCATCAGGATTACATCACTTTTGCGGGGGTTTTCTCATTTTCTAAAATTACATGAACTTTCTTGTACCAATAGCTTTTGATGCATAACTTAAAACCTGTACATTTTGGAATTATTATAAGAATTACGTTCTCTTCATATGTGTAATATTTCCAAGTATCTGTTTTTCATGGTTTCGTGGATTATTTTTAAGGGCTGCTCTTTATCTACCGTCATTACTATGAACCACAGTTTATAGAATTAGCAGTATGATCATTCTCTATCTCTCCCATTATAAAAACCCGGACAGGGGTGTGAATGCTCCGGAGAACGTTTTTGCAGATAGAAACATAGGCGTTATCAGATCTTTTCGCGGGTAGACAAGTCAGATTTCTCTTGGACACGAAATAAGTGGAAACCCGCTATTACGAATAATGCACTTGGTAACCATTTCTCAGTGATTGACGATAACAGACTAATCCGCTAAGGCAGAAACAAGTGGGAGGAGCTTTTTGTTCGCACCGAGACCGAAGACCAGAATTATCTGCGATAAGCTTACTGACTATAAACTGTGCTATGAACTGTTTGATGATACTCAAATAAAGTAATTACTTAGAAACTGTATTGTTGTCATGGAGGAAATTTGAAATTTTTTCTTCCATTTAAGAGCCTAGATTCGAGTTAAATCCATTCTTGTAACTACATGAATGCTTTTCTACGACATCCCAATTAAACTAGCAATCTTTTGAACTATACTTGCAATACCTCGGAAAACTCTCCATTTCGAGGTTAGATTCATTAAGTTGATTTAATATTAAAACTTTAAGTTCGAGGGGAACTCACAAGAAATGTTCGTCCTGCCAAGAGGCCCAATGCTTGGAGTTCAAGAACTGGCAGGGCTGTAAGCTCTGAGACAGGGTCAGAAATATTGACAGAACCTCTGTCACAGAGGTAGAGGACATCATGCAACTCCAGTGATCCCCCCCTCTTCAGTTAAGTGAGACACAAATCGCAACATTTTCTTTTCTTCTTTATAATTAGAGAAGTGTAAATAACGTTATTATAAAGACAATTACGGTTAATTAATTGGACTTACGTATTGTTGAAATTCAGCAATGTCTAATTATACCAAGTTCCTACAATTAGACACCCATAAACTTATAAACATTGTAATTAAAAACCAAGAACGTGTTGTTGCTAATTAGCATTTAAAAGGTTCAATTATACTTAGAGCCGAGTTTGGGGTGCGCACACCAAAGCATGATTTTTTTTTCTTTGTCTATTCCCAAAAATGGCTTAGATAATAAATAATGCTGCCATATCTTCCGGTAGATTAACATTTCGAATGGAAGAGTATAAATATTTTAAATACGTGGCGGGTATTATGTTATTCTGGACAGGGAAAATGCCTTACACAGGAAGGCATGAGACTTAAGGGTGGGATCAAAGAGTATCAGTACGCTTAAAGAGTCGAAACTAGTACTTTTATCGAAGAAAAAATCACCAATGTCATCTTGTATTTGGTGTTTCTTCTTCTTTTTTTTTTTTTTTTTTTGACAAGCGAAAATTAGCATAACTGGGTAATTGGTAAAATTAGTTTAGTAACAAGTATCTGATCTCAGTTTCTAGAAATAAGATAATTCGGAAGTTTAAAAAAAAAAAAATGTCAAGAGACGCCAAACGTTAGATGGCGATTATGATTTTTTATTTTCGACTTTAGCACCACCTTCCATTGTTGCCATAGTCTTCGGGGTTTATAAAAACAGAGCACTAGCATTTACTGGCAGTTCTTTAAAATATTTCGAAAGAAGAGGTTGCTTTTTCACAGAAGAAGCAGCATGCTCGTGATGATTACTAGTTATTTAAAATTGTAGTGCTTGAACGCCCAGTGAAGAAAGTTCATTTGGAATAGCCATCAGATGACATCCTAAGTGATATTGATTGATCGAAAAATCTCTTTCGTAGTTATCTCCACAAATCCGGTTTTCAACTTAGTTAAACTTTTTTAGGTAATTTCCGAATATTGAATAAATCTGAAGAAAAGAATCGCCCAATACCAGTGTAAAGCTGCCGCAAGATACGGCCATGTTGAATATATTGAATAAGTATGACCGTATTTAGCTTGGAAAACACTCAAGGTTGCCTAACCCGGTAGGTCCTAAGATACAGTATTCTTTGCTGAATATTGCTGGTGAAAACGACCAAATAACGTCACCATGTTAAATCTGGCAGATAAGTGGAAAGAAAACTTCATCCTGGAAAATTCATAAACAAAAAAAAAAGATTTAATCCTCCGTATACTGCTAGTATTGGTTTGAAAATTAATGTTAGGAAGACTAAGTCACTAAGGCTAGGAATAAATGAAGATGAAAAGGTGACGTTGGGTAATGAAAATATTGATCAGGTGAGCAGCTTCACTTACCTTGGTAGTATTATTAGTAAAGATGGTGGGAGCAGTGAAGATGTTAAAAATAGAATAGCCAAGGCTCAGGGTGTTTTTTCACAGTTAAAAAAAGTCTGGAAGAATAGGAAGATAAGTCTGCAAACCAAGATTAGAATCTTAGAAGCTACAGTGATGACAGTGGTCAAACATGGTTCTGAAGCATGGACGCTTCGAAAAGCGGATGAAGATTTGCTAGATGTTTTCCAGAGAAATTGCTTAAGGATTGTTCTGGGTACCCGGCTGACTGACCGTATTTCAAACAATAGGCTATACGAAAAATGTGGTTCAATACCGCTTTCTAGGTCTATAATGAAAGAAAGGTTGAGGTGGTTAGGGCATGTTGTGCGGATGAAGGATGACAGATTGCCAAAGATTGTTCTTTTCGGCCAACCATCTAGGGCTAAACGGAAAGCAGGTCGTCCCCGTCTGGGGTGGGAGGACGTCATAAAGAAAGATTTAAAGGAAATGGGAACTTCGTGGGCGGGTGTAAAAAGGGAGGCTTTGAATAGATTGGGGTGGAGGAGGAGCGTGCGTAGCTGTGTTGGCCTCAGGCGGCTTGGTGCTGCGATGAGTTGTTAGTAGTAGTAGTAGTAGTAGTATAATGCTCTTATAAAAAAAATATCCATAGTGCAACTTATAGAAATACTTAAACATGAAGCTTTTATACACTATTGCCGGTCGGAGAAAGAAAATTTTCAACTCGGACTAGAAACAGAGCTGAGCGGATTCTTAGCTTACAGGATTTTTTCGCCAAATCAAACAGTTCGTGGTAACGAACTGTAAGTAAGGAGCGACCCGGCTCAATGGTAACCGAAACTCTAGAAAACGGTATTTTGATACAAATAGATACATCAAAAGAATCAGATTTTAATGCTGATTTCAAATATATAAGTTTCATTAAGTTTAATTGTACCCATCAAAAGTTAGGCGCCTGAGAAAATTTGGCTGATTTTTGAAAAAAGGAGGAAAGACCCCCTAAAAGTTATAGAACCTTAATGAAAATCACACCATCATATTCAGCGTATCAGAGAACCCTACTGTAGAGGTTTCAAGCTCCCATCTACAAAAATGTGGAATTTTGCATTTTTTGCCAGAAGAAAGATCACGGGTGCGTGTTTATTTGTTTTTTTTTTTTTTTTTTTTTTTTTCCAGGGGTGATCGTATCGACCCAGTTGTCCTAGAATATCGTGGGAGGGCTCATTGGAATGGAAATTAAAAGTTCTAGTGCCCTTTTTAAGTGACCAAAAAAAATGGAGGGCAACTAGGCCCCCTCCCACGCTCATTTTTTTCCCAAAGTCACCTGATCAAAATTTTGAGATAGCCATTTTGTTCAGCATGCTCGAAAATATAATAAGTATGTCTTTTAGGATGACTTAATCCCCCGAAATTTCCGGGGGGAGGGCTGAAAGTTATGAACTTTACCCAATGTTAACATATAGTATTGGTTATTTGGAAGTATAAAGACGTTTTCAGGGGAGATTTTTCCTGGTAGTGGGGGGGGGGTGGTTCGGGGGTTATGTGGGAGGTTCTTTCCATGAAGGAAGTTTTCATGGGGGAAGGGACATTGCTATGAAGGGGACGCCGGACTTCACAGCATTATTTAAAGCAAGATCAGAAATTTAATATAAAAAAACAACTATTTCAACTGCAATAGCAGCAACATCGAAACTTTAAACGAACAGAAAATATTACATATATGATTGGGTTCACCCCGTAGTCAATACCTCGCTCTTTAAGCCAAAGATTTTTTAGTACTTTCATAAGAGCTATTTATTCTAATTAACGGCCTTTGTGATTAAGCGGTCATTTTTAAAGAATTGGAACAAAATTCGAACTTTCGCTTAAAGAGCAAGGTATTGACTAGGGGGCGAACCCCCTAATAAACAAATTAAAAATATATGAATATAGAAGTTCGTTACGTAAGTTAATTCGTAAGTTACGTATATTTATTACTAATAAAAACGTTCGTAAATATAATTAAACAAGTTTCGAGAAAGCCATTTAACTAAATAAAAGTAAATTAATATGAAAATTTTGTTTTAATTATTCATGTACGGTGAGCCAAGATCAAAACCTGTATTTATTCAAAAACGTTCAAAAATTAAATAAAAAAAACAAGTTTTTTAAACTGAAAGTAAGGAGCGACAATAAAACTTAAAACGAACAGAAATTATTCCGTATATGAAAGGGGCTGTCCCCTCCTCAACGCCTCGCTCTTTACGCTAAAGTTTGACTCTGTCTCACAACTTTATTTTTTAAAACAATAAAAAACTTTAGCGTAAAGAGCGAGGCGTTGAGGAGGGGACAGCCCCTTTCCTATACGGAATAATTTCTGTTCGTTTTAATTTTTATTGTCGCTCCTTACTTTCAGTTTAAAAAACTTGTTTTTTTTATTTAATCTAGGTAGAGCCAGCACCAAATTTTAATTTATTTAACCATTTTGAAATCGAAATAAGGCTGGCTAGTTAGAGAGCTTCATTATCAATCTTCAGCTGTTCAGAAAAAAAATTATATGAATTTAAGCTTGAACCTTCTATGGCAAACTTCTGTCTTTATAATAGTTAAAAATAGCCGACCAGATGAATATTCAAAATATTGTATTTACTGTGACCGGTAATTTCTCACCACGATTTTGGCTAAATTTTGATGTCAATAGACCTATGAAAAGTGATTCCATTGGCTTTTATCGCTTAGCCAGCGGTTTTTTGGCATTTTTAGCAAAAAGTGTTTCCATTTGTTTGTATCGCTTACACATATTTTTTGGGTAGTTATCAAACAGTTCGTGGTAACAAACTGTAAGTAAGGAGCGACCCGGCTCAATGGTAACCGAAAGTCTAAAAAACAAAATTTTGATACCAATAGATACATCAAAAAAATCAGATTTTAATGCTAATTCCAAATAAATAAGTTTCATCAAGTTTAGTCCTACCCATCAAAAGTTACGCGCCTGAGAAAATTGGGCTGATTTTCAAAAAAGGGGAAAAGACCCCCTAAAAGTTATAGAACCTTAACGAAAATCACACCATCATATTCAGCGTATAAGAGAACCCTACTGTAGAGGTTTCAAGCACCTATCTACAAAAATGTGGAATTTTGCATTTTTTGCCAGAAGAAAGATCACGGATGCGTGTTTATTTTATTTTTTTTTCCCAGGGGTGATCGTATCGACCCAGTAGTCCTAGAATATCGTGGGAGGGCTCATTGGAACGGAAATTAAAAGTTCTAGTGCCCTTTTTAAGTGACCCCAAAAAATGGAGGGCAACTAGGCCCCCTCCCACGCTCATTTTTTTTCCCAAAGTCACCCGATCAAAATTTTGAGATAGCCATTTTGTTCAGCATGTTCGAAAATATGATAATTATGTCTTTTAGGATGACTTAATCCCCATGAGTCCCCGGGGGGAGGGCTGAAAGTTATGAACTTTACTCAATGTTAACATATAGTATTGGCTATTGGGAAGTATACAGACGTTTTCAGGGGGGATTTTTTTCTGGTGGGGGGGGGTCGGGGGTTACATGGAAGGATCTTTCCATGAAGGAAGTTTTCATGGGGGAAGGGACATTGCTATGAAGGGGGCGCCGGATTTCCCATCATTATTAAAGAAAAAGATCAGAAATAAAAAAAAAAGTTTTTCAACTGAAAATAAGGAGCTACATCAAAACTCAAAAGGAACAGAAAATATTACGTATATGATTGGATTCACCCCCTAGTCAATACCTCGCTCTTTAAGCCAAATATTTTTTAGTGCTTTCATAAGAGCTATTTATTCTAATTAACGGTCTTTGTGATTAAGGGGTCATTTTTAAAGAATTGGAACAAAATTCTAACTTTAGCTTAAAGAGCAAGGTATTGACTAGGGGGTGAACCCCCTAATATAAGTATTAAAAATCTATGAATATAGAAGTTCGTTACGTAAGTTAATTTGTAAGTTACGTATATTTATTACTAATAAAAACGTTCGTAAATAAAATTAAACAAGTTTCGAGAAAGCCATTTAACCAAATAAAAGTAAAATTAATATGCAAATTTTGTTTTAATTATTCATCTAAGGTGAGCCAATATCAAAACCTGCATTAATTCAAAAACGTTCAAAAATTAAATAAACAAACAAGTTTTTTTTAACTGAAAGTAAGGAAACGACGTTAAAACTTAAATCGAACAGAAATTATTCCGTATATGAACGGGGCTGTCCCCTCCTCAACGCCTCGCTCTTTACGCTAAAGTTTTTTATTGTTTAAAAAAATAGAGTTGTGAGAAAGTCAAACTTTAGCGTAAAGAGCGAGGCGTTGAGGAGGGGACAGCCCCTTTCATATACGGAATAATTTCTGTTCGTTTTAAGTTTTAACGTCGTTCCTTACTTTCAGTTAAAAAAAACTTGTTTTTTTTATTTAATTACAGAAGTAAGGAAATATAAGATTTTACATTAGATATCAAAACAAAGATTTAGACGAGAAAACGTTGCCTATCTTTACGTAGAACTTTTTTTTAACAAGATACACTGTATCTTATGTCTTAGTGTCAAATTGTCGCTTTTTCTTTTAATTTTTCGCTTAGCAACAATATTTGGAACAATTTAACTTATGAGACTTCATTCTAGGAAAAATCCACTCGAAATAGTTTAAGACTAATCTTCTTTCGTACGAAGTTATTGAACATGATGAAAAACAATAATTATTTCAATATTTAAAGAAAAATTTTATTTCACTTTATTCTGTTTTTTTTTTATATTATTATAAACTCACTTTCTAACATTCCCTTGGAATCATCGTGTTTTAACTATGATTAAATAAAAAAAACAAGTTTTTTAAACTGAAAGTAAGGAGCGACATTAAAACTTAAAACGAACAGAAATTATTCTGTATATGAAAGAGACTGTCCCCTCCTCAACGCCTCGCTCTTTACGCTAAATTTTTTTATTGTTTTAAAAAATAAAGTTGTGAGACAGAGTCAAACTTTAGCGTAAAGAGCGAGGCGTTGCGGAGGGGACAGTCTCTTTCATATACAGAATAATTTGTGTTCGTTTTAAGTTTTAATGTCGCTCCTTACTTTCAGTTTAAAAAACTTGTTTTTTTTATTTAATTTTTGAACGTTTTGAATAAATGTAGGTTTTGATCTTGGCTCACCGTACATGAATAATTAAAACAAAATTTTCATATTAATTTACTTTTATTTAGTTAAATGGCTTTCTCGAAACTTGTTTAATTTTATTTATGAACGTTTTTATTAGTAATAAATATACGAAACTTACGAATTAACTTACGTAACGAACTTCTATATTCATATATTTTTAATACATTTATTAGGGGGTTCGCCCACTAGTCAATACCTTGCTCTTTAAGCGAAACTTCAAATTTTGTTCCAATTCTTTAGAAATGACCGCTTAATCACAAAGGCCCTTAATTAGAATAAATAGCTCTTATGAAAGTACTAAAAAATCTTTGGCTTAAAGAGCGAGGCATTGACTACGGGGTGAACCCAATTATATATGTAATATTTTCTGTTCGTTTAAAGTTTCGATGTTGCTGCTGTTGTAGTTGAAATACTTGTTTTTTTATATTAAATTTATGATCTTTTTTTAAATTAAATAAAAAAACAAGTTTTTTAAACTGAAAGTAAGGAGCGACATTAAAACTTAAAACGAACAGAAATTATTCTGCATATGAAAGAGACTGTCCCCTCCTCAACGCCTCGCTCTTTACGCTAAATTTTTTTATTGTTTTAAAAAATAAAGTTGTGAGACAGAGTCAAACTTTAGCGTAAAGAGCGAGGCGTTGCGGAGGGGACAGTCTCTTTCATATACAGAATAATTTCTGTTCGTTTTAAGTTTTAATGTCGCTCCTTACTTTCAGTTTAAAAAACTTTTTTTTTATTTAATTTTTGAACGTTTTTGAATAAATGCAGGTTTTGATCTTGGCTCACCGTACATGAATAATTAAAACAAAATTTTCATATTTATTTACTTTTATTTAGTTAAATGGCTTTCTCGAAACTTGTTTAATTTTATTTACGAACGTTTTTATTAGTAATAAATATACGAAACTTACGAATTAACTTACGTAACGAACTTCTATATTCATATATTTTTAATACATTTATTAGGGGGTTCGCCCACTAGTCAATACCTTGCTCTTTAAGCGAAACTTCAAATTTTGTTCCAATTCTTTAGAAATGACCGCTTAATCACAAAGGCCGTTAATTAGAATAAATAGCTCTTATGAAAGTACTAAAAAATCTTTGGCTTAAAGAGCGAGGCATTGACTACGGGGTGAACCCAATTATATATGTAATATTTTCTGTTCGTTTAAAGTTTCGATGTTGCTGCTGTTGTAGTTGAAATACTTGTTTTTTTATATTAAATTTATGATCTTTTTTTAAATAATGCTGGGAAGTCCGGCGTCCCCTTCATAGCAATGTCCCTTCCCCCATGAAAACTTCCTTCGTGGAAAGATCCTCCCACATAACCCCTGACCCCCCCCCCACTACCAGGAAAAATCTCCCCTGAAAACGTCTGTATACTTCCAAATAACCAATACTATATGTTAACATTGGGTAAAGTTCATAACTTTCAGCCCTCCCCCCGGGAAGTTCGGGGGATTAAGTCATCCTAAAAGAAATACTTATAATATTTTCGAACATGCTGAACAAAATGGCTATCTCAAAATTTTGATCAGGTGACTTTGGGAAAAAAATGAGCGTGGGAGGGGGCCTAGTTGCCCTCCATTTTTTTTGGTCACTTAAAAAGGGCACTAGAACTTTCAATTTCCATTCCAATGAGCCCTTCCACGATATTCTAGGACAACTGGTTCGATACGATCACCCCTGGGAAAAAAACAAAACAAAAAAAAAAAAAAAACAAACAAATAAATAAACACGCACCCGTGATCTTTCTTCTGGCAAAAAATGCAAAATTCCACATTTTTGTAGATGGGAGCTTGAAACCTAGGGTTCTCTGATACGCGGAATATGATGGTGTGATTTTCATTAAGGTTCTATAACTTTTAGGGGGTCTTTCCCCCCTTTTTCGAAAATCAGCCAAATTTTCTCAGGCGCCTAACTTTTGATGGGTAGGATTAAACTTGATGAAACTTATATATTTGTAATCAGCATTAAAATGTGATTCTTTTGATGTATTTATTTGTGTCAAAATACCGTTTTCTAGAGTTTCGGTTACCATTGAGCCGGGTCGCTCCTTACTTACAGTTCGTTACCACGAACTGTTTGATTTCCGTCATTTATTCATCTCAACCTTGCTCCCGTACATCTTTTAGTACATCATCTACCTCCTTCTATCTTTCAAGTAGTTCCTCCGTCAAAATACGACGTAGGTATTTTAGAAGACCACAGCGCCTTTCCATGACGCACAGATAACAGTTCAAATAGGGATAAATCCTTTCATTAGACAGTGAAACACAGTGATAAAAATTCTGTATATTTCTGTCAGATACACAGTGACCGTCATCAGCAGATAAACTCTACAGATAGTCAGCAGACCTGCTGATGACGGTAATTTTTATGATTGTTTTTCATTGTCTTAAAAGGATTTACCCCTGTTTGAACTGTTCTTTGTACGCCGTCAATATACCGTGACCAATTGTTTTGCAACCCTAGAAACAAGCTTAACTCTTTTTCTCAGTTCACATACATATGTATATATAATCAAAAAGCTGAAACTAGATCTCCTAGAGTTTTTTCAGCCCCCCCCCTCCCCCTCAACGCCTGGGTTTTGTGATGCTGCTGCTACTAACTACGCACAAAGAACCAGAAATCGAAAACATGATGCTGAGTAACTCTCTTATAATGTCGCAACTTAATTTTGTCTATCTGATTCTAATTTTAGTTATAATTTTGTCATGCAAATTGGCATTACTTCATCACAATAGCAAGGGGAAAATAATTTGACCAGTAATGGTGGTAAATGTTTTAACTAAATCGCTGTATTTATCAGTTCTAGTTTTACAAGTCGACCAGAATTTTTGAATACCCCATGAATGTCCCAAAGAGAAAAAGAGATAGTGTCGTATATTTCAGTGATAAAAATGTTCTTAAATTCCATTGATTTATTTTTATGACGTCAATCGTCAAATTTTTTGCTAGCTACTCACATTATTCCTTAAGCGAATGCCAGAAAGCGATTCACATTATTCCTTAAGCTGACATTAATCCTTCAAGCCATGTAACCTCGCCTTTTTTACCCTTTGTTGCTAGTAAAAATAGCGTAAAACTTGATTGGCTTTTAGTATCCAAATAAAAAAGACAAACTTTGAGTCACAGCACTTCTTTCAAGTTAACTCTCTGTTTCTCCGTGGAGAAACTTTATGTGGGGTAAATTTGATTAAGTTAATCTTTGAAGACAGTGAAATTATAAGGTGAGAGATAGGTCGGTTCCTCTTCCGAAGACTTTTTGTGAATAATAGTCAGCTTAGCGGCAATGAAATAACGAAAACCCCTCCCCCAAAAAAATAACAGATAATAGGTTCAATATTTTAATTTGGAGGTAATTTAAACCTTGACATAGGTTTTTATCAATTTTTAAGCATCACTGGTTATTTTATTAATGAAAAGTAGTTGACACAGCCAGGGGTGCCAATGGGGCTGAATCTTCCATCTCAGGGAGCTACTGTTTCCAATTTAATAGTCTTGAATATTACACAAAACATAACCATTCGTAAGTATATTCGAAAAAATGCAGAAATCGCTAAAATTGCGTATTTTGCGGTAAGAAGCCATGATGCCTTTTTTTGCTGCAGCAAATTTATGTTGAAATAGAAGGTTTATTAACAAGTGCTTCCTTTCGGATATGGTTCTGGACATGATCACGAGCTATTCAGCTATTTTACTAAATTCCAGCTTCTAAATGTCTTTCAAACATAATATTCCCTAAAGTTTTTGATCGCTTAAATTATTCTTAAATTTGCTTTTAATGTCCTTTCCCTCGTTTAATGAATAAAAGAAGCGGTGTCTTTTGTGTCCGTAATCGGATTCTTCGCCCCATTTGTAACTTTGATGTTCTGTCCCCTTTTCTTGGATCAGCTAAGCAATCAGCTATGTCATAATTGATGTTGTTCACTATTGTTACTCCTTAAAGTCCCCTAAGAAAAAGAAAGCTATTAAAATATCCTCTAAGGGATCTTTATGCTGTAGTTCTCAAAGAATGCGTTTTTCTTGGGCGTCTTGTTTAATTTTTAAACGAAAAGACAAAAAAGAATGCAAGAAGTTTGTTTTAAACCAAATTCCATGGACAAAAAAGAGATGAAGAAGAAAATGCAGTATATTCAAGTGTATTTTCTGACTTCAAATTTCCAATCAAGAAAATCAAGAATCCAATCAAGCAAAGTTGTAATAAATAACAATTTGATTCAAAACTCACATGGAGGATGTTTCACCAATAAAATATTTTAAGAGGAACTGGAAAAAGGGCCGCACATAGGAGTTCCTTATTTAATTGCATTATTTTCTATTTGTGGGGATTGGTGATGAAATAGCCATTGTATATATTGGTTTGATCGTTTTCTTTTTCAACATAAATTGTAGGTTTTTCCTTTTATTTAAGTTGTAATTTGTTAGCTTCTTTCTTTCTCCACGTTGGGGACGCCTTGTTGGTTACAGGCGAAATATTCTTGTGATTATTCTCCTTTTCTTCCTAATGAGCAGATCTGTATTTTTTTTAAGGAACTTCTTCTTTGTTTTAGACTATTTCACAACCAAAGTCAAGCGTTGAAACAACAGCAACAAAAATGGCCAAGAAGATGTGGTTTTGCATTAGGCCATATTTTTTTTTATTTTTATTTTATTTTTAGTTTTGAATTATACTTTGAATGCCATAATGCTTGTAAAAGACAAGTATCAATTCCTATCTATTTCTTTTTGAAGCATAGTATGAAAAGTAAAGGTATTTTTCAATTGTTTCTTTTGATAATTTCTTTATATACTTTTGACAATGACCTGAATCCATCTCTTTATCCATGGGCTGTACCTTAGCTACTTGAATTATCCTAATCGGTAAAAACCTATCAAGATTTAATTAAATTTTTTTCTTTTTCAGATCGAGCAAGCTTAAGTTTGGACCTAGGAAGTGCCAATAATAATCGAGCTAGAAATCGATCATCGTTGACCTTGGATTTTAGCTCCTCTATGAACATTATGGGAGAGCCAGTGGATCCAACTATACCTTTGGATAAGCAAAAGTAAGTTAGTTATTGCTCTTTTTAAAGGTGCAATTTCACAATTTAAGAAATAAAAACATTAATAAGAAAAATCACTAACATACAGTAATATATTAATGCACCCAGTAAAACTAACGCACACAAAGATGCTTATCGCAAAATAATAAGAGAAAATTACTAATCAACAAGGAAAAATACAAATCACAATAAAAAAAAAAGAATTAACGAAATAATTAAGTAGCCTATACTCAATTTTCTTTTCGTTTTCTCTTGCCATCTCTTGTGGTATTGATGTTGTTTTTTCTTTTGTCTTTCAATCTCTTTCAAATATTACAACAAACTATATAGTATTATATCATGCGAATTAGTTTTCATTCTTAGCTTTTCATATTCATAAAGAAGTTTTGAAAACCTTATAAAACTTAAAGCCTAAAATTTGTAAAACCTAGCGTCGTTAAAAACCTTTTTTTATAAAACTTCAAGTGCTGCTAAATCAAACCGAAAATAGGCCATCGTCGATGTTAGATTTTTGCAGTTCAAGTTTTCCGTTACCATGAGCAAAGTTAAGCTAGGAATAGTACCGTTCAGTGCACTATTGTTGTTAAATTGTATATCATAGGCAGCGCAATAGCTCTGCCTAAGTAAAGAACGATGTTGGCACAATGTATTATTTATTTTTTTGTTTCCATACCCGGGTACTTCGTATCGAAGGAGTTGTCGTAGAAACTTCGAAAAGGGCTCATTCGATTGGAAATTGGCTAGGGCCCTTTTTAATAGTCGAAAGGGGTTGGAGGGCAACTAGCCCCCCCCCCACGCCTATCATTCCCCCAAACACATCCAATCAAATTTTGAGATAGCCATTTTGTTCAGCGTAGTTGATTTCCAGATAGAAAATATGTTTTTGAGGAGGACACTCCCCCACAACCCTCGGGGCAAGGGTTTTCAGTTGTGCCCTGAGGGCGTATAAGAACGATGTTGGCACAATTTATTTTTTTTCCTTTAAAGCAGGGCACTTCGTATCGAAGAAGTTGTCGTAGAAACTTCGAAAAGGGCTCATTCAATTGGAAATTGAAGTGGCTTTTGCCCTTTTTAGTAGTCGAAAGTGATTGGAAGGCACCTACCACCCTTTCCACGCCCACCATTTCCCGAAACACATCCAATAAAAATTTTGAGATAACTATTTTGTTCAGCGTTGTTGATTTCCAGATAGAAATTATGTTTTTGTGGAGGACACTCCCCCACAGCCTTCAGGGCAAGGGTTATAAGTTATGCCCTGGGGGCATAAAAGGTTTTTTATAGAAGGCGTTGTCGTAGAAACTTCAAAAAAGGGTCATTAAATTGGAAATTCAAAGGGCGAGTGCCCTTTTTAATAGTCGAAAGTGATTGGAGGGCAACTAGCCCCCCCACGCCCATCATTCCCCCAAACATATCTAATCAAAATTTTGAGATAGCCTTTTTGTTCCAGATAGAAAATATGTTTTTGAGGAGGACACTCCCCCACAACCCTCGGGCAAGGGTTTTAAGTTATGCCCTGAGGGCATATAAGAACGATGTTGGCACAATGTATTATTTATTATTTTTTTCCTTTAGAGCAGGGCACTTTGTATCGAAGAAGTTGTCGTAGAAACTTTGAAAAGGGCTCATTCAATTGGAAATTTGAGTGGCTTATGCCCTTTTTAATAGTCGAAAGTGATTGGAAGGCAACTAACACCCCTTCCACGCCCACCATTTCCCGGAATACATCCAATCAAAATTTTGAGATAGCCATTTTGTTCAGCGTAGTTGATTTCCAGATAAAAATTATGTTTTGAGGAGGACACTCCCCCACAGCCTTCAGGGCAAGGATTGTAAGTTATGCCCTGGGGGCATATAAGGTTTTTATAGAAGGCGTTGTCGCACTGAAAAAGAAGGCGTTGTTTACTGAAAAAAATATATATGTTTTTACTTTTATAAGTTTAATAAATCAAATAATATTAAAATTTTGATTGCTAAATATCAGTATATGTACAATAAACTGACACTGCACATTCATTTGTATTTTTTCAGTAAAGGGCAAATTATGTTCTGGCCTTGGGAAGGCATAGGGGTTTCGAGCCCAACTTATGTTAATTTCTGCTCGTTTTGAGTTTGACTCGGTTATTTGTTGTAATTTCTGTTCGTTTTGGGGTTTCATTTATTTATCGATGCTGATTTGTGGTAGTTTCAAGCTTGGTAGATTGTTTGATTTTATTTTGCTCATTTTTTGTTTAATGGAGTTCTTTACTTTTCTTTGAAAAACTTATTTTGTGGAAAAAGTATTTCAAATAATGTAATACTTACGCCGCATGTGATAGGCCTGAAGAAAGGCATCAGTTTTTACCATTTTTGGGTGTTGGTAGTATATTTTATGCCTATTTGAAACTTGGATTTTATTTTTCAAGCTTTTTTTAAGGACATTTGTAAATAATTTAAGACCTAAAACCTAAAAGCTCTTAAACCTAATATGTAAAAATCTTATTTATAAAACTGTTTACTACCGATGATTATCGAGCAAGAAATCAATCATTATTGACATTAAGTTTTAGCCTGTCTGTCAATGTTATATCCAACAGACCCAGCTGTGGAATTACATCAGCAAAATAATCTAAGAAAAAAAAAAACAATAATCTGAAATAATATTTACAACACAGGATATTTTTAACATGAAATAGATATTCGAAATATGTGAAAGAAATATGAAAACATATCCTCGGTTTGATTATTCTTTCAGTTTATTTATTTTTTGGTGTTGAGTTGTTAAGTTGAATCTGAAAACAAAGGATACTTTGATGATAAAAAGACACATAGAAGTGCAAAATGCGTCAAGGTTCAGTTATTATCTCACTCCATCTGTTTGTTTGTGTTGACCTTTAAAATACCAATAACACCATAATAAATAGAAAATGAATCATAATAAAAAAATAAAAAATAAAAAATAGTTCTATTCATACCAGAAAATTGTGATTTTTCTAAATTTTTCTTTGTTTGAAATTGCAAATTTTTTAGCTCCTCATTGTCAGTGTTGCCATGTTGAATTGAGGAAATAAATGTTTTTACATCAACAACCTGTTGATTTCAAAAGATAACTGCACCTTCAATGCAGATCTGTACCCTCTTAATATATATTAGTGCCGTATTTTTTTTAGATCATTTTTGCCGACTTTTCACCTTTTTTCTTTTGATTTGGCACCTGGTACTACCGAAAAAAACATAACTGAATGTGGATGTCTTTTCTTTCAAAAATTGAAGTCCTGATTTTTTCTTAATTTAAAATATATGTAACTTTACTCTTAACCAATTCAAATTGCGTTTTCACTGTCTTTGCTACTTAACGTCTTGTGAAAAATTTTTTTTTATTGAATTGCGTTTATTTCAGTTACTTAATGAATTGCTTGTGCATTTGAATCCCGTTTTTTTTTTGTTTTTTTTTATCACTTTCCTTGAAAAAGTTAGGTTACGTGTCTTCAAACAGATTTGTTCAATTTTTAGCGTTTTCACTTTTTACTTCCTTTGTATTGATTATTGAGATCGCAAATCGTTGCGTGAGATGCTGACAAATATGATTAAATCTAAATTAATTTTAAAAACTACTTATGAAAGTTCGTAAAAGAGTCTCACATTCTGCAGCTTTTGAGAAGCAGTCATATAATATCATCCTTATAAAAAACCCGAAATATTCCCAGAAATTTGAATCTAAGAGCAAGTTCATTCTTCACGTTGGATTAAAATACTGTCAAATGAGATATCAATTGCTCATCATAAGTCACAGAACCGTTTAGTTTTATTCTTGTAATGATTGATGGTCGAATTGGCACGGTGAATTTACCAATTTCTCTCCTATAGACTGTAATCTTTGAATAAATTTATCCCTTTGTAAACCCATTCCGAGCATAAACCATGTTTTAATTACAAATTAAAAGATTTGAATACTATAAGGATTTTTGAATCAAATGGTTCCAAATCCACCATTCTCTTCTCTAACCTAAATTAACAAGAATTTTTTAAAATTTAAATGTTCATCATTCATTATTTTTCAGCCTTTTTAGGAAATCCTGTACATAGTAATTTGGCTATATGCCAGACACAGGCATAATCCCCATCCTCATCATCAAGTATTACAACAAAACACCTTGATTCTCTTAAAAACCTGATAAAAGACTTGCGTCATATCAAAAATATCTAATAAACCTATAAAAATAAATTTATCTTACAGAGTTACCATATTAGGCTATATATCAACCAAAAAAATTAAGATTCTGCACCATACCATCGTGAAGACATATACACATAAGACCTACATGTTCCAACATCATTATAATCATTTGAATATATACTTCTTGATCAAAAACTTAGTGTTATATAGCAGAAGCAAGCTAGCAAGATTATGTTTTTACTCAACCCGTAATTTCTGTTAAATAATTTTTGGTTTTCGCCCATGTAAAAATTACGTATGTGTAATCAGTAAACTAAATTACTAAGTACGTCAGTCTTATTCAATTATAATCACAAAAGCGTGCTGTAATCAGCGTGCAATTCTGCTGGTAGTTTGATTCATCAGCCATTGTTATTGTCTTCCTCCTTGAAAAATCTCCCTGTTATCAACTTGGGATTTGCTTATTTTAATGATCCTATTCAATATATTCAAAATATGGAAGGCAATGGATGGATATCAGTATTAACATATGGATGAATTAATATTCAGGGGAATTTTTTCGGGTGGGGAGAGGCTTATAGAAGAAAATCAAATTTGATAGTCTTTTAATTCTATAAGAAAGCCGCGGTTAATTACAGTTATTAGTATAAATAACAGAAGCTAAAACAACAAACAATTATTTTAAGATAATAAATTTTTTCTAAATATATATATATATATATATATATATATATATATATATATATATATATATATATATATATATATATATATATACATATATATATATATATATATATATATATATATATATATATGTATATATATATATATATATATATATATATATATATATATATATATATATATATATATATATACTATATATATATATATATATATATATATATATATATATATATATATATATATATATATATATATATATAGAAGTTCTTATATACAAAACATAAAAAATATGTAACATATAATCCAAAAAAAGATAAGTAACATATAAAATACATGTTATATATAAAAAAACACGTTATATATAAAATATGCATCTTGCACTGGGAAGAAAAGACTGTTTTCTGAGAATATTTTGAAAGAACGGAAAATATATGAATGTGCACATAAATATACTCAATACTAGATTTTTTACACGCTGAAATTATATGAAAGAGAATAGTCCGTGCTTTAGTGTGAGCGCAAAAGGAATTAAAAGCTATTAGCGTCACCGATAGTGTAGTATTAGCGAGATCGGCTATTAAAACCTAAAACGAGCATAAATATAGTCATATAATAAGTCATACTCATTATATGACTTATCAGAACCCCCCACCCTCCTCCTGTAATGACACACAAGCTATTTAGTACTGATTCTAAATAGAGATTGAAATCCTTAGATATTTAGGAGAAATAAATAAAGGATTTTAAAACTAAATTACATCACTCCCTCCAATTCTTTTCATGGATACATTGATCGCTGGTTTTCCCGTAATGGCTTAGTGACTGATAGATCTTTTGTTTCCTGTCATTGTCTACAAGTGAAACAATTGCTGAAGTAATTAATTAATTGTGACAAGTATTTCTGAGACTTGTGCTATGATAGAAATTGGCTTTGAATATCATGTAACATGATGATGGGGACACATTCGAATGCCATAAGGCTTTGATTACTTAATTTAGCCGTAAAGCTTATGAGTCGTGTACTGCCTTTAGATTTCTTTTTTATACAGCATTGGAAGTGTCGATTAGACCAGGTAAGCTCCCCCCCCCCCTCTAAAATTTCAGTCTATGAGCACCCATGACGTATTTTCTTTGAGAATCAACAGATTGTTAAGGTTTAAATATTTACGGGCTAAAAGCATTGCTAAATTTAACTAATTAGTTTTGCTTCTTTTTTTTTATTTTCATGGTTCAACATGGCCTTACTGGAAAAATTTGATAATGCCCTAAAAATTTGTAATTTTGAAACATCTAAAACCAAAATTATAGAAAGCTGCAGTTTTCAGGTATTAATAAACCCAAAATTGGCCCAGGGGCCAAAAGTGATTCTATATTGATGGCCTTTGTACTTAACAACCTTTGCCAATTTTCTTAAGTGGATGAACATAATTTCAGGTGGAGCTTTTGAACTTTTTTGGATCAAAGATTAGTACTTGACAATTTACACTCCAAAAAAAAGAAAAAGATAAAAAAAAGAAAAAAAAAAATCAAACAACGGGAACATATTTTTTCCTTTAGTGACCAATGGTGAGTAGGTTTACATCTAAATTCCAACTACTAAAAAGGCAATTAAAGACTATTTGTTTCCTTTTTCTAGCTTGAATAAGTAAAACACCGATTAGCAACGTCCGCTTAAATCGGAAATGATTTTTTTTTGCATTATAATTGCATGTTATTAAAGAGTTCTTAGTCCAGCATTTTATAGGAAAAAATGTGCTTTAGTTTAATTGGCTCACTTTGTGGTGTTTTCTTTCTAAACGTATACACTATTACCAGTTTATCTCTGAAAAGCATATTCTGTTAGAATGAGAAACTTATTAAAGACACGGGCTACGGGAAGAATTCTCTTTTACTACTACTGCTATTACTACTAATGATTAACAGCAGCATCAAGCAGCCTGAGACCCAGACAGCTGCGCACGTTCCTGCTACACCCTAACCCATTGAAAGCTTTGCTGTTTTTCTTCTCGCATGAGGTTCCAGTTTCCTTTAAATCCAATCCTGATATATTTTCATACCCTTTTTCGGAGTTGACCTGCTTTTTATCTGGCTTCAGCTGGATGGCCATAAAGTGCAGTCTATAATTTTTATCCTTAAAATTGTGCCACAGTAATCTTAACCTGTCTTTCATTTTAACCCTAAAAACTAAGATAACCAATTTTCGGAACGTGCACATCCGTCTTTACGTCAGAACGTGAACGTCCGTCTTTACTGTTACTATAAGTCGGGTTAGACGTCTGTGACTCATATTTGTTCCAACCGCACGCTTTTGAAGGGATTTATTCGGTAGTTATTACAAAAATAAATACATTGTACCACCCACTAATGGTTGGCTTTTTGCCATGAAATCTTGACTCAATCCGGGCATCAAAAACTTATAAAGGGAGCTATTTTTCTTCTCCTTCACTTCTAATCACAGTATGTAAATTAATAATAATAATAACCTCTAATTATCTTTATACAGTGCTTCTAATAGTCTATAATAAGTCGGGTTTGCAAACAAGTTAAGTATAACTTCAGATTATAGCAGCAGCTGTGAATTCCTGCTGACAGATTGGAGATGGCAGCAGTTGTACCATCCCCTATACCGTAATAGGCTTACAGATTCGTTTCATCGTCATTTTGTTAAAAATATGGATTAATAAAAATGATAAGGAATTTGAGTGAATTTGCCAAAGTATACTTTGTGTGCATATAGTGAAATATCTTGCTTGCCGCCAACTCACAACAGTGGCATAATATTTCAACCAATTTTTGCTAGTAGCGCCTCCTTTTAGAAAAAATATTACGAACCGCTACAAAGGGGCGTCCCGAGGGGACGCCCCTGTCCACAACTTTTTTGGCATTAAGTAAAATTTTCGCCGAAGATGAAAACTTCGGCAAAAATTTTGCAAAATCGGATGAAATTAATTCCTGATTTCTGTAGAAAATTCGGCATAAATCAGGTAGCGATTCGTCAAAAATTTATGAAGATCGCCCCCCCCCCCCCAATGAACTGATACTCGGGACGCTCCTTCCGTTGCACCTACTTACCTTTTAATGCATAGTTAGAGCTTCTTGCTTTAGACTTTGATGAATAAAATAGAAACAACCAATTATACTTTTTTTTTGCTTTTTCTGTTATTTAGAATAAATCGAAAAAAGCAATAAAAATGCATGCAATTTTGGTTGGAACATTTCATAACGAGACATAAATATCATCAGTTTTGTTTATTGAATTTTTTTTACAACTAGGCAAACAAATTCTTACATCCCTATGTATCTTTTGTAACAGTCGTTCATAACTAAGTCCGTTTAAAGAAACTGAAACTTGATTAGTTTCAGCATTTTTTATTACCTTGAAATTATATGTATACCTTTAATATTAACCATAGTAATGTTTTGGAAGTAGGGAAAGGAGATAAAGGGTCATTTACAAAGAGGATTCTAATGGTGCTCGCACACGCCGTAGAAACTTTCACACTAGGCTCACCAGCATAACCTGTGACTCTGCGTTTTATTGTGTAATCTTACGGAGCAAATTTGGTCCGTAACGCAGGCAGTTCCAGGTAGACTCGAGCTACATACAATTTTGCATTACGTTAGCTAATGTCACGTTATGAAAAAAATCAGCATATTAGCAACAAATGAATTTTCTAGATGACCAATTGATAACTTTTGAACATAAACTAACATACTTTTCCTAAGAAGCCTTTCACGCTTGAGTCTCTATCTCCATTCTGCATTTTTAATTTCTGAATCGTTTGTCTATGCTGATTTTAGACGATGATTGTGATGGTTTCATGGATTTTTACGGTAGCTTAGTGTGAAAGGACTCGTTTAAGTGTGAAATATTGTGCTTAACGTAACGTAATTTAAACCCTTAGCGTAAAAAATTATGTTAGCAGTGTGAAATCGGACGAACTCCTAATATTAATGTGATTCTCCCCTAAAATATTCCCCTAAAATATTCGCCTTTTTTCCCCTAAAATATTCAAATGATTCGATTGCTTTGGAAGATGTGCCACCTCACCTTCTTAAATAAGAGCTGTTTCCAAATTCATTTCTAAATCCGTGCCTTAGACTTGAATGAGTAATCATACGCATAAATGTGAAGTAATGGTTTTTAATACAGATCCTAAAATCTTGAGGATTCGTTATTCCATGCTTTGTGGAAGTTAAATTAGATTAGCTTCTTCCTAATTCTGTTCTCTCCGCACACTCGCCATTCTTCAATAACAGTTCCTTATAAATTAAAGTTATTTAAAGCAACTGAAGCGTGAAAACTAACTTATTTACAGCCAACTATGAAAACCTGTGCTTGTTTTTAATAGTAATTAAAAGTACATCCCCTCTCTGCAGATTTTCTAACAACTTAGAAGAGATGTAATTTTGCTGAGAGGGGAAGATGCTCCTCAGGGACTGACAAGGTTGAAATATCCTCTTGGCAGTAATAAAAGCCTTTCTACCGATGTTAAACAACAACGTGCTTAGACTTCATTAAGTTTTTCATTGTGTAGTGAAAGACAATTGTTTAACGTTTAGTGGCTGTGAAGTACTTGTTCCAGAGTGAACAATAAAGGAAATGCAGTACTTCTGTTGTATATACTACAACATATGGTGGTATCTTTCGTTTATCTCTGAAATCGGTCTTGCTGAAATAAGGCGTTTTTCAGACTAAAATGTCTTTTTTTTTGCTCCTATTTTCTTACGAAAAAACGCTGAAACGCTTGAAACGCTGTACTGTGGAAAGCTAATAAAATATGTTTAACTTTTATAAATAATTTCTGAGACTACTCTGGGAAATCATTTCTTTTCTTCGTTACGGTTTTTGTTTTGTTTATTTTTATGGTTAATTTGCCTGATACAAATAATACAATATAGAGGGGGCCCTCCCCCTTCTATGCCGGGAGGGGGTACTTTACGCTCCCAGAATTTTCACTTACATTTATGCGAATAGACTTACAAAAAAGAAAAAAACGATGATCTTACAGAAGTGCATTTTAATGCTGCAAATCTAAATTATATTTCAGAAAGCCTGGATTCTGGTTGCAAATTGATCTGTTTTTTTCCACTCTTAATGAGGATCAAAATTAAACAAAAAAAAATATCATTTAGCTATCCCTGGGAACTGAGTTTACAAAAACAATATAAGGGGTAAAAACTTTGGCTCCGATATAGCAAAACTGTATTGGAAGTAGTGATAACAACGTCGAATACCCCGAACAAAAAAAATCTAATAGAATTGTTCTTTTTATCACTTTTTACCGATGCTAACCTATAACATGATTATTTTAGATGTTTTGAAAATATATATTTTTCAGTTTCCAAGTGGTGATTTGCTTATACCTCATTCAGTTTTATCATAAAGTGGATGACATCTGTCGAATTTTTATTAAAATAATGTGTATTTATTATAAAGCTTATTGTCTCTGAAGCACCTATTCCAGAATCAACAGTAAATGGGAACCAGCATATCTGTTATATGTTTTGTAATTAGTAGTGGTATGTTTATCGCTAAAAGCGTATATAAAAAAGAAAACCTGACTGTCAGAAATGTTGAGATGAAAGTTCTTTACGGCTTCATAATCTCATCGAATTACAACGTGTTTTTGATATATAATAGTACTTTTTCCATAGGAAAAAATTCAGTTTGGTTTTGAGCCCATGTTTTATATATAGCTTCCAATTATTCAACCCAAATATAAACTCTTGGAATTTAGAATTTTGAATTGCAATTTGAGGTTTCTATGTAATTGCTTCCCGAAAATCTAGAAGAGATTCATAATTTTGATCACAAGCTCCTGAAGAGATAACTCCATGTTATGCACAAAGTCGGCCTTACATAATCCTTAAGAAATTTACTTTTGGAGCTAGGGCAATTTTTTTCCAATTTGATAAATTTAGTCAGCTAGGACGGAAAGGATTTAAGTGTTCCCTGGAAAAAACTTGAAATTTTCCAAACTTGAGTAGAGCTATTTTCTTCTCGTTTCACCATTAGTGTTTTCTAAATTTTTATTCCTTACTTAGTTTGATTCATAGAGCTTTGATCTCAGTAAGAAGAAGAAGAGAAAAAAAAACTAAAAAGGCAGTACCTAACATAATTAGGTACTCTGTCGGACTGAGGAATTACTTCACAATCCATGCAATTGGTTTAATTTCCAATCCGGCTGAATAGTTTCAAATTAAAAATCTTCTTCATAACAACTCTCTAAGGGCGGTCTTCATTTTAAGCTCACATTTCCTCAAGGTTATAACCTTTAAAAATTCTGGCCACGTAATTCTGGCAATTCTGGCTGGGCAATTCTGGCCACGTAAACATTGTTATAAGAGTTGTTATTAAATTCTGTTGAATTATTAACCAAAGAGCCTGTTGTACAACAGGTGTTAAAAAATGTATCGTATACAATTTTTTGAAGGTCGAAAAAAATATTTTCTCCGATCTTCAAAATAAATTTTTGACCTTCCCCCAAGCCTCCCTTCCCCCTCCCAAACACAGTACTTTTGCTGAAACTTTCAAGTCGATTCAAGTATTTTCAAGTGTTCTCTTTTATGATGATCGGAAAGCACCTGTACTTATATTATAAAAATACTTTAGCGAAATACTTTCTTTAGTTATCTGTTGTATAGATTCTCGTGATTGGTTAGGCGTTACAGACACTTACCAATTATATAAAGTAAGACATATTCTAAGTTCTTATTTCTAAGTTAATCAAAATCTATATTTTTAGTTGGTTTCATGGCTCTATTACACGAGTGGAGGCGGAGAATATATTAAGGAATAAGCCCTCTGGAAGCTACTTGGTGCGAAACTCTGAATCATCGAGAAATGAATTCAGTTTATCTTTAAAGTAAGCATTTGGTTTATGATTATTCATTTTATACCATTTAAAAACTCTGAGGATAAATATCTACTTTAACATAAAAAACTGTATCAATTTTTACATGATAAAAGTTGTGAATAAGGGTTAGTTAGGAGTCAAGACTTCTCTTTTTGGATCGACACAATGTCAACTTCTTGTCTGTCGTGCCTTAATTGGTGACCAAGTTTCAGGTTTCAGTTTCATACATTTTTATTAACAAAAAAACAACTCAATGTGACAACAAGTCGCACTAAAGCAAAAAGATGCTTGAAAAAGCGACCGGTTGGATATCATGCATGCCAATTCAACACACCAAAAAAAAATAAAAAAAGGGGATAACAATAATAATAATTCAAATTAATGATAAATATATAATGGCACAAAATAAAAAAAAATAAAAATAAAATATCTAAAAAAAAGCCTTCTCTCGAACCTTTAACACTACCAAATTCCTGAAAAGAAATGATTTTTAATACGGGTTTTAAGTTGCGGCACACTTTCAGCTTGACGAACAGAATCTGGGAACGAATTCAAACTGACGGGCCCATGTGTCTGGTCACTTGACTCGCTCTCGTTGTGTTCCGTGGCTCAGATGCAAGGCTATCCGCACTCCTAGTCGAATAATCGTGATAAAACGAATTAGGCTTAAAAATATTCATAAAAAAATCCGGTGCAATACCATTCAGACACTGAAATACAAATACTCCAATTTGATAATTCCTTATTTCACCAACCTTTAAAATTTTAAACTTTCTAAAAAGTGATTCAGTGCTATCAATGCCACGATCATACCTTCCAATCAACCTTATAGCCTTATTCTGCAGAACTTGAACTCTTCTAAAATTGCAACTAAAATTACTCGCGCAAATCAAACAACCATAATTTATATAAGGCGCTATTAATGAAAAATACAATAAAAGCAGAATTTTCAAAGGTAAAAAATTTTGAAAACGGTTCAGAACTCCAAGGCCTTGCGCCAGCTTGCATGCTATGATGTCGCAGTGTTTTCTCCAACTCAAGTTTAGATCCAGCATGAATCCCAGATATCGGATCTCTTCGACTTGTGAGAGCGGTAGGCCATTGTAAATAATGACACCAGGGAGAGTGGGAGCAGAACCAGTCCTCGTAAACATCATAAAATTAGTTTTTGATGCATTGACGCTAAGTAGGCTAGCACAAACAAATTCATATAGGCCATCAAGCGCCTTATTCGCCTTGAACAAGAGCTCTTGCAGCGACTTTGCTGCAATCACTAAAGCCGTGTCGTCAGCAAACGAAGTAACTGAAGCTCCGGGAATGTAGAATCTCATTGTGTCTACGAATATCAGGTACAGGAGAGGACCAAGAACTGAGCCCTGTGGAACACCACACTTTATGGGAAACGGCTGAAAAGATTTATTACTCAAAGTCACTCGTAGCTTCCTTTCACTTAAATACGATTCAAACCAATTTAAAACACTACCCTTTATGCCTAAATAATACAGCCTTTCCAATAAAATCTTAAAATCAACAGTATCGAAAGCATTTCTAAAATCAATAAAAACGACCATGCACTGCTCGCCATTCTCAAGTGCTGAGTTAATATTTTTCAGAAGATGCTGGACTGCCTGCGTCGTCGAATGTCCTTTCCGGAAGCCAAATCGACCATCGTGTAAAACACCAATTTTCATCAGATACTCGTAAAGCCGGTGATAAACAATCTTTTCATAAATTTTTGAATAAATTGGGAGAATTGATATTGGTCTCCAATTAGATATGTCAGTTTTGACTCCACCTTTGTGCAACGGTACAACTTTAGCTATTTTAAGCGCACTCGGAAACATCCCCTTTTCCATAGAAATATTGATAAGGTATACGAGGACAGGAAGCAAATAAACCAGAACCGACTTGAGCGTTCTAAGGCTCATTCCATCAACTCCTGCACTGTCTGACTTAATCGTGCTAACAATTTCGCGTACCTCCTCTTCAGTACAAGGCTGGAAATTCATTTCGAAACCTCTTCCTCGCTCATCCAGAAAACTGCTTGATTCGAAAACATGGGAGTTCCTTGCTTCTTCTTGAATCTTGCAGCCAATTTCAGAGAAATATTGTCCAAATGCGTTGCAGATTTCCTCAGTTTCTTCCAAGGTCCTATTATTTAGCACAATTTTTGGCTCCGATGGCTTCATAGGACCCTTTAGAAGATCATTCACAACTTGCCATGTTGCTTTGGGGTTACCTTTACTTTCTTCAAATACATTTGTAAAATATGCCTTCTTTTTTTCCTTCTTAGGGCATTTGCCCTGTTTCTTAGCTCTTTATACATCACATGGAGCTCATTATTTTGCGGATGATTCAGATGCTCCTCACACGCCTGATTTCTCATATTAAACAGATTAAGCAGCTCATCATCACACCATGGTTTTCTCGGTTTATTCTTTCTGGGGTTTGTTTCTTTAAGCGGACACGTGCTATCATAAATATTCGACACTATTTGGTTAAACTTTTCAAATGCTTCCGACGGATGATCTTCATTCAGTACTGTTTCCCAGTTAATAACACTAATTTGTTCTTCAAATTTTTTCAGATTAACTGGCTTCAGTTCACGCATTTCTATTTTATTCTTTCTGTTATTTTTCTTCACTTCAGAATTCAAATGCAAGACAACGGGAAGATGGTCGGAGGCTGGGCTTATAACAACAGAGCAGCACGCTTTACTTAGTATCGCTGAAGATACAAACACATTATCGATGAGCGTTTCCGAATTATCCGTGATTCTCGTTGGGATGCTCACGGTCGGGTATAAATCATTTGACAACATCAGGCTCAAAAAATCCAAATTTGGTCCACGCATATTTAACAAATTAAAGTCTCCCATACATATAAATTCTTGACTAGATCTATTTACCTTTGCAGCAAGACATTCAAATCCTTCAGCAAATTCTTCAAATGATGCACTTGGTGGCTTATATACAACAGTAAAAATACAAACTCGATTTTCAAACTGAATTTCTATACTAAGGGTTTCTATCTTACCCTCCTTCCAAATGTCCAAATCCTTTCTAATTTTCCAATTCAAATCCTGTCGGACAATGAAAGCCAGGCCTCCACGTTCCATTGATGATCGACTTCGAGCAATCAGTTCATAACCTGGAGAGAGAGGGTATCATGACCCAAAAATGTTTCACATAATGCCATTATATGTAAATTATTAGATCGGGAAATAAAATCAAAAATCTCATGGTAAGAAGACGTTAAATGACAATTCCATGTACATGCATGAAATCCAGACCGGCCTAACTCCTCCAAAGCTGATAACTGACGATATTTACTATCAAGAGATGGACGAAAACTAATTTGCAACCCATCATTTCCAATATCCGTCAACAAATAATCATCAACATTAAACGGATTATTTTGCAAATCACTCAATCTTCCACTTAAACTACTACTCGTATCAACTTACGCAAAAAAGAATCCTATAATTCATCCCTTTTCCGCGCTCAAACGGGACGATATTCATACTCATAAGAAATCAAAAAATAACCAACAAATAAAAATATAAATAAAGAGCAATAGATAGATAGATATTTATTGCAAAACAAAAGCCTCTTTGGGCAATGGCAAAAACAAACACAGTTGCATATAAATAGAACATCTTAACGAGATAAACACTACCAAACTACTCATAAACAACAAACTAAACGCAATCTGAAAGCGAGTTTATTCGACGAGCAGCTCGCTCACCCGGAAGCATTGCGAGAACCTGGCCACGATCTGACCATACATTTTTCACGCCAAACTTGTCTCTCGCGGCACTCAGGATATCACGACTGCGCTTGGTTAGAGACTCAGACAAAAAGATTTTCGAACCAGCCAATTTTGATTTACTCGCAAACACTTTACGGGTCGTCTCACAGGCAGAAAATCTCACAAACACTGGTGCAACTTTATCGTTTGCCGACCCTGGATTATTCAATTTCGACCTGTAAACCATAGCAAAATCACAATCAGAGATACCGGAAAGCCCCAGCGTTTGCGAGGCTATATTCAGAAGGGTCGACTTCAAGTCTACACCCGGCTGCTGCTTAATACCGTGAAAAACTAGAGTTCCAAGCTGTTTTTCTTGCTCATAATCATCAATTTTCATTTCTAATTTTGCAATTCGGTTCTCTAAATTTTCAATCAGTCCTTTGATATTCTTTACTGATACCAAAAATTGCTCTAGCTTCGGATTAAACTCTAGCAACACTAACGAGTATATTTCACTCATGATAGTCTCAACAGAAGTTTTCAGAGTTCGGTCGTTTCCGCATTTATCTTGAACTTGCTTAGTAATCGCGCTCATCATTGATTCTTTTGTCTTAGCGTTTTCTTCCTCAGTTGCGACTATTTTAGCTAGCAAATCCGCGGTAGATGGTTCAGAAGAAACTGCTTTCAGCGACACGAAAGTTTTGGAAGCCGTCTTATAAATGTCCGGGTTTTGGTTAACCTCTTTAAACGCACTTCCAACATTTTAACAGTTTTTGTAGATGCTTCGCAGTAATTGTCCTCAAACGAGATGAGACTATTCTCCGTTAGGCGCGACTCTGTGTGATCTCCATACGCAAAAACTAAGTAGTTGAAGATTCCTTTTTTATCCTTTGAAACTTGGATAATTCTTACGGGCCACAGCGGGAATCTTTTGAAATTCGCTAACGCAAGTTGGAACTGTTGGAATTTTGACATTACTTCGCTACTACGAGAAAAACCAAAAAAAGAGAAGAAAAATCAACTTAACTTTCAGTGGGCAGGCCCACGGCAGCAGTGGCAATCAGCAATTGACGGCTGGCCCGGTGGTCCGCGGAACCTGCTTTGTTATTCACCACCGTACTCTGGCATCCTTAATCAGCTAATCCAAAGTAATTCGAACGCCACACAAAATAATAGGACGATCTGTTGTTGCTACCGTATTATTAAATCCAAACCAAGCAATTAGTCCATATCAATAAGTCTACTTTAGATTATAATCCGTAGCAGAGTATTGTCAAACTTCTGTAATCCTCAAGGTCACTGAATTATATTAAAGCTCAGGGCACTGAATTAATACAATTTCACAGCTGGTTTTAAAGTTCAATAAATCCAAAAAGATGCTATCACTCCGGAGACTGAAGTAGATTTTAACCTAAACATGATAGTCTGTGGCGTAATTTCTTCAAAATTCGGGGGGGGGACGAAGTTGGAGCTGATTTTTCCAAGTCAAGTGAAAAATGAAAATTGTGCCATTATATAGGCATATCTTAGTTTTGACAAGATTTTTGAAGATGCTATATTTCAGCTGGGGGGGCAAACTGGGGTCTTGGGGGGCAGTTTCCCCCTGCCCCATAGCAAATTACGCCCCTGATGACAGTCAACCATCTCCCAAACAAAATTGAGACATTTCAATCGGTGGCCTGGTAAACCATGCGGTTTTCGCTTTGACATTCGTCCCCGCAAAAATGCCTCTCCCCATGGCTTTGCAGCAGGATTAGCATTAACTGAAGAAACAAAAGTCGTTTTCCATTCTTTTTTTCTCATAAAGTTTTGAACTGAAGCAACGTTGAAACTTATCAAAATTAAGTTGAAATTGAACGGAAATATCGAGTTTTGAATCAGAGTTTATGGGGGATGATAGCCCTACTCTTTCTTGTTGTAATTTATGCTCGTTTTAAGTTAAGTTTGATTATTCATTTTATTTTCCGTTCTTAGAAAAGAATAAATATATTATAGATACAGGCCTAGTACTTACTTGTACTTGGATCAGGACACAAGCTATGTAGCTCTCCCTGGCGACAAGATCTGGCAGACTGTTGAATTCCACAGGTTACGGTCTTGGGTTAGTGGGGCGATAATTTCAAGCCATGAAGGATCCCATCTGCGACCATGCCTTCGGAATCCACCAATCGGCTCGAGGTCAGATTTGACAGTATTAAGCCAAGTTTTGGCTTGTCTTTCATGTCGTTTACTCCAATCAGATGCTGGTTTGCAGTGTAGGCTTTGATTTGTAAAGGTCTCGGCTGGTCTTTGGCAAACATGGCCGAACGAGGACAGGCGGCGGCGTCGAATGATAGGTGTGATGTCGTACTTCTGGTCACATCATTGGTGGATGATCGTATTTGGGATTCGGTCGAGATGGTCAGCTAGTTCATTTTTCGTTGGGCTCGCCGTAGCCTCTGACGCATTGCTTGCTGGGAATGCCGTAGCTAAAGTTGGTTTTATAATTCTTTCTGCCATTTCCAGCGTTTCGTGGAAATATATTTAACCGACGGGTCCCCAATCCGACGGCACCCCTTCTGCGTATTAGCCGGCGTCCGCCAAGGTTAGGTTGGCAGGGCCGTTGCCTTCCGTCTGCCATGGTGAGGCCACGCAGCCTGATTTCTCCCTGAAGAGCTAGGGATGGAGATCTCTAATCTATACATCCATAGCAGTATCTGCCATCCTCGTGTTCGATGTGATTATCAATTTTAATTATGTTCTGTTTCGGTTTCATTTCTTTATTCTTAGTAACTTCCATTCATTTTGAATTTAATTTATTCATTGATAGTAATTTCTCTTAGTTTCAAATTGAACCATTACATTACTTTATTTCAGCTTGTTTTAGGTTTTATATGGCTCTTTACGTTTCTTTGAAAGACTTTATCTAGATAATAATTTTAAAAGACTGGAAAAGAGAACAGGAAAAATCCGATATTAAAATATTCCAAGCATTTGTTCAGTAGAATAAAAATCCAAAAAGTGGAAAGACTGCTTCATTTACTTCTACAAACATGTCTTTGAATGGGAGGTAATCCTTACATGATAGTCTAGCACCGAAGGTAAAAAGAACATAAAATATGGAGGGGGTCAAGATTAACGCGCCCTTTTTTAAATTGTATAATTGATTATTAATTGTTATTAATGTTTACAAGCATTATTAATGTCTGCTTTGTATTAATTGATTGGTTATAAATTTAATACTTAAAATCAGTTATATAACCCTCATTTGCTCTGCTAGATTTAACGTGACTGCTTAGTTAAAATGTTCTTTGTTTTTAACATTGCTCATTCCTCTTCTCACTAATCTTTTTCTTCTTTCACATTCTTCTTTATGCTTTAGTTTTAGTACTCTGTATTCTTTTAAACCCTTTGATAATTATATTCATTTAAATTAACATACATTATATTTAATTTGCAATAGTTCATAGATCATTTGAATGGCTATTGATAGTTGACGCATCCAGGATCAGACCAATGGTATCCAAGGTTTTATTGTTTTTATCGTAGATTTGCAGCTCAATAAGGAAGGCTAAATTGGAAGAAACTGAGCTATTCGGTTCATTTCTGCGAGATTCTATATATTGTGTTAATTGACAGACACTATCTTTTCATAGTAAATGTTATTAGTGAAAAAAAGATATAGGGTAAAAATCCTCCAGTAACATTGCTGGAGCTTAAGGCGTTGAATCGACGTGTAACTTGCTTGGTCTTTTTTAAGGGCCAGGTTGCAACCCTGTCGTTCAACCTTATTCTAGTTGGAATCGAACTTCTGGCCCTGTATTGCCGAGTAGAGCTGTGCTACCATAGGATAATACAACTATTAGTAGATACGGTTTCTCATTTACAATATCTTATAGACCTTAGCTAATACCTCAAAATCAAAACGTGTAATCAAATTTTCACTCTTTTGAGCACGGATTTGGATTTGTTTAGGGGGGGGGGAAGGCTGATTTATGAAAATTAGGCTAATGGGTGGATTTGTGTGATACCCTATATGAGCTTTTCAAGGTAATGGACACTCTGTATTGCAAATGACACTATCAGTATACACTACATTTCATTTGCAGTAGTTTATTAATCTTTGTTGACATGATCCTTGGAGATATAAGGAGCAAAGGCCAAGTTTATAATCTTTTTTGTAAAACATGACATTAAATAGATAGACGTTTATTAAAGCCAAAAGGTCATATATAATAAGCAAACTGTTGACAAAAAAGCGCAACAAATTAAGTAAAGATTTACAGCAAAAAAAAGGAAAAAATAATGACACGTAAACACTTGAAATAGATAGTACACTCAGAGCACATGTTTTGTTTTGATACTTATCATTTTTTGCTACTTAAACTTATGTAAAACTTGTACTAACCTTCTGGTGATGTTAAGGTTTACTTTAGTAAGCATCTGGTAAGCGTCTTGGTAAAATGTAGCCGAATCATTCAGAGCTATGGGTTCTCGTTGAAGGAGCTACAAGAGTCTCTTTACTATAAACTATGCATTTATTATACATAGTCTATATACAATGGTCTGAAACAAACACAAGGCAACAACTTGACTGAATTAAGACAAGAGATGAACTGATTAAAATACTTCAAGAATCCGCTTATAATTACTTCCCATGGTCCCTAGAATATAGTCTTGAGAAACTCTTTATTCAATATTCTGCTGAAAACCATGTTCTACTTCCAGGCAATACAACAACATCATAAATTCCACTGAGACCAGTGCTTTACTTAATTTCTAGAACCAGAACGAAGATAACCTGACCCAAATTGCATTGAATTTAGATAGCATATTTCTTGTTCTAAGAATTATATTTAGAAGTTAACACTTCAGTGTCTAGCTATCTCTACTATTTTTCTTTTTTCTCCCTTTTCTTCCCAAGAAATGACACATAAAGTCTCACCGGCGGATCTAGAGGAAAATCTTGGGGGGGGGCCGCGCCGGACACAGGGCGCCAAAAACTGATTATACAGGACTAATTTGATAGCTCTTTATTTATATGAAAACACTGCCAAATATGCTCATAAAGGTAAAACGTAGCAAAAGAAAATAAAAACAGTACCACACTACACAACTAAACTCAATCGGCGAGCTTTTCTGAGAGCGAACATATCGATAGCATAGTCTGTTTTCGGCAGTTCGTCTCTGTAAGTCTGCATGAGTAGTAGAGCCTCCAACCTCTCTTCAGTCATCGTGCTTCGTATTGATGAACATGTCCTGTCAACCTTTGAAAACATTCGTTCTGCTTCACAGGTTGACACAGGAAGCGTCGCGAGAATTGTCAACAATGCGAAGATGTTGGGAAATACATTTTCCTGACAACTGTTCAGCGCTGAAATAGCTGTTTTCGGTTTTTGCACGGTTTCCTTAGACCAATACTTGTTCCAAATCTCGAACTCGGTTTTAACGTCTATCTCCGTACCCACGAGCAGCTCCTTGTACTTTTCGTACCCTGGCTGAACGTCCTCCCAGCGTTTGCCATTAACCACAGCCGGGATCAAAGCTGAAAGTTTTGCAGCATTCGTAAAATGGCAGCTGAACCGCTCCGTAAAATCAAGCAGCATGGCGTCCAGGGCTGGAATAAATGCCGCCATCCTATAATGACTTTCTGGATCCATCTTGGGTACCCCTGCCCGGTATGTAGAACGTGAAGCTATGCGTGGCTGCGTTACCTTGATGGTAGCATCAATCTTTTCGGCCATTTTCAGAAGATCTTCGTAAAGCAGTCTGAATTTGGTTTCGGCATGTGATCGCATATCTTCCAGCATTGCCTTCACGCTGCTAATGAGGGACAAGGCTCTCACGAGGTCACCATCCTTCTGTTGTAGTGACTCGGCCAAAGGTTTCATGATCGACGAAAACGAATTCAGGCAAACCAGTCCTACGAGTGTATCTGATTTTTCAACGCAGGATCGTAATGCATAAGCTCTGCTACTTGCCTCTCGATCGTGCCATCCTTCCATCTCCTGCAGAGCAGAAACGATCGACGGAAGGGAGTCCCAAAACCTGCTGATTGCTTCGTGTCTCTCTACAAATCTCGTGGTACAAAGACTGACGAGTGTCTCTGTTTTAGCTTTGTCCGCGATAAGATGCTTTTTTAGAAGTCTTGTTCTCTTGGCACTTGAGCTGAAGTGAGAAATTGTGTCTCGAACAACGTCTTGGGCATTGCGCAGAATGGGAACTGAAACTATCTTTGAACATAAGAGATTTGTGGCATGGCTCACACAGTGGAAGTAATCTGCCAGTTCACACTGGCGTTTAACTTTAGCAGCAGCACCATTTGTCAAGCTTGCCATGCTAGCAGCTTTGTCGTATCCTTGACCAACGCACTTTGACAAATCCAGATTTGACTTCCTGACCTCACTCAACAGCAGCTTCCCGAGACTCTTGCCGTCTAGCTTCTCTTCGATGCTTCTACCGTCGTCACTTTCCTCATCTCCAGCGAGTCTTGACAGGGTTTGAAAGGCATCGACAACTGCAAAAGGATCTTCTCGAATCACGTATCCCTGCTCGGTTTTACACACATAACGACAAACAATGACCATCAGCTCCCTGGTCTGCCTGTCTGTTGACTCGTCCGCAAGAAGACACCAAACCGTTGCTTTGTTTGCTTTTCTCACTACTTCGGTTTTTATCATTTCCCCAATTGTTCCAATCAGTTCATTCTGGATCTGTTTACTCGTATATTTGGCGTTGCTCGGTGCATTTTCAAGTAAATTTTTAAGTTGCGAGTCTCCACTCTGAATCCGATACCGAAGTAGGTGGCGGAAATTCCCGTCGTTTACTGCTGTAATGACATCAGAGTCTTGGATATCAAGTTTGCCATCATCACGGTGGCCACGAAGGGGGATATTCTGTGCCCCGCAAAGCTTGACAGTTTCAACAACGCTTCTCAAGAGTGCACGGTTCTGCTGTATTTGCTTGACCCTTTCACAGTCCAGAGCATTCCTGATATCTTGATCTTGACTACCGCGCTGAAACGTTGTTAGCAGCGCGGCAGCTTTTTCCTGGCAGTGTTTGTGAAACTGTGCTTCAGCATGGTTTGTCAGCGCACCATCTTTCCCGGTAAGTTTCGAATAGTCTTTTAGCGGTTTCAAGACCAACTTTCCCATTTTTTGCCCTCCGCCGCCTCCAGATAAAGCCGACCATCCTCCTCCGCTTTCGTTGGTCCTCATCAAAACACAAACACTGCACCAAAGGCCTTCGTGGTCTGGATGACGACTCACTGCGAGCCAAGGATACCGGGCAAGATGTTCGGTATTCAAGCGACGCTTGACTTCGCCACCTTTTCTCTTTTGTGTCGAGACTGGAAGATCAGATTGGTTCTTCGGCTTCCACCTTTCGTTCATAAAAAACATAATTTCGCCAGAAGACAACTGATTTCGCTCTTTCAGCGCTACTGCAATACCAAAGTCATTCGACGGCGTGAAGTCAGTTTCAGGCGAAAAAATAGCGCTTTGATTCTGCTGCGGGTGCGGGGACTGTGAAATCAGTGTTGGGCTATGTACCACCAAGGTTTGAATACTGCTTCTTGATCCTTCAGTCAGCTGATCAGTGTGTGTCGTTTCGCCGAAGTTTGTTATGAAGGCCGTCTGTGAAGTGGACGGAGTTGTTGGTGACAGTTCGTTCTCCTGGCTGAATGCGTTTTTGTGCATTCTGACCGTCGACTCAGAGTGGGCATCAGAAGTTGCCGTCGTCTCAACATCTAACAAAAAAAGTTTCTCTTTTAAAGTTTGCACAAGACATTTATTGTAAACGTATATACACTTTGTATAATGGCTTGCTTTAGTAGATTTAACTCTCAACATGGTGAAGGCAGAATTGGAACTAAATTTGAAAATAAACTGAATCAGCAACATTAACTTTAAACTCCCCCAACAATCTTGAACTTTCATACCCCAAAACTATTTCTAGGAAACCCGGACTTTAAAATAAAATACCACCCTAAACATCACTAATTTAATTTGCAACCCCAAGAACCGATCCCCGACATATGCTAACAAATATTTTTCAAGAGCTGAAACCCGAAACAATTATCACCGAAGTTTACAAGGCTAAAGAGAGAGCTTTAACTGCAAGAATTTGAAAGATAATTTCAGAGCTGACACAGTGTGTCGGTAAAAATACTGCTTTAAGCCAATATCATAACCGTCAGGCGAGACGAGTGGGCTGGTAAAAATCAGGTCAAACGCTTCGGACAAATTGCATACGAAGAACACTGTACAAGAGGGACCGTATGCAATATATAACAACAAAAGCAGCTGGTACGCGATGAAGCTTGACGAATGAGCCTTATCAGGAAAGCTATCCGACAATGGGCTAAAGCTAGAAATTAGAAGTGTTGATACCCACTTTAAACGACACTCCTTCCTTATTGTTCTATCTTTAAAAGCTTACCTTTAATCTGATCTTTCTTGGCAAAATAATCAGAGACGTCCCTCGATCCTTTACGGCTTTCCGCCATCATTCTTTGTTTCTTCTCTGTTCTATATTCATGCCCTGATTTTTTTTTTCCGATCCATTTTAAATGCGTTTCCGTCTAACTGGTCTAACACACGGAGCAAAAATACTCCGAAGGCAGTGGCAGGGTCGCTCGCGCCTAGCCTCCCGCCGGTTGGATCTAACCACCCACGCAACTCCCCAAAGACATGCGTTTCTCGTAAGCATTCACAAAATTTTTTGCTCGTTTAGCACGTCCCAAAAATAAACCCAATAATCATGATTCGTGCAGTGTCGGATTTGAACTTTAGATAATGTGATAAAAAGAAAGTAAAAAATGACGGCGTATCCGATTTTTTTTTTTTAGCGTCGGCCTTAGTTGAATCATTCACAAAAAAGGGTCGTTTGCACGATGGATGAGAGGGCGCCAGAAAATCTTGGGGGGGGGGGTGGGCCAGGGCCCCCCTGGATCCGCCGCTGTAAAGTCTATTTTTCTGTATATTATTTCTTATATTTGTGATCTGCTTGACGAGTTTCACTAAACTTTTTTAATTGAAGAAGATAGAAAATTTGAAAATACCAAAGGAATAGTATTTAATCTATATAGGATGCCTATCAAGCCGTATTCAGGATTTTTGTTCGTGTGTGGGGGGACTTTTGAAGACGTTCAATTATTTGTTTATATGCATTTTTGTCACGTTTTTACGAGTCGGACAAAAATTTGGGAGAGGGGGTGTCAAAACCCTTAAGCCCCCCCCCCCTTCTCCGGGTGTGAACTTGGTGCCTATAGATACAGACTCTGATCATACTCATTATGATTAAACATAGGACAAACAATTCCACCTTCCTGCGTGATCCTTAGTGAAAATCTTTGGGTTATTGTTTCAGAGGCATGTAGAGAAGGAGTATAGATTGACCTGACTAGGCAAACAACTTAAGAAGGTTTAGGTTTTCCCTTAAGGTTTAGTTTTCTTTGGCAATCAATGGATGAGGGGTGAATGTCGACCTCTTGCCTCAACTTCTAAGAAAAGTCTAATCGTGATTCTTCCGGAGTACTTTCAGGGTCCAGTATCACATATCCTATGGAAGTCTTTCCTGTTTCATTCGAGTCTTACAACTTCTGTTCTGCCACAATCCTCGTCTAACTTCATTGGTTATTTGTGCTTGCGTAGTGAGAGACCTGGTCTGGGCATTAGGTGCTCTGTCAGTCCAGCTAATTCCAAGTATTCTTCTTAGGCTGCTGTTTTCAAATCCAATCAAACTTTTCTCTGCAATTTAAGACAGACTGTTAATCAACAGGTCGTTAATGTTTGAATTTTTTACAAAGGAAGAGCTTTGTCAAATGTATTGCTTATTTGTTCTCACTGTTTAACGTGGCAACACTGGCGGAAATGTGATAATGCCCTAGTATGATACTGGGACTGAGGAGAAGCGTGCGCAGCTGTGTTGGCCTCAGATGGCTTGGTGTTGCAGTGAGTAAATAGTAATAGGAGTAGTAGTAACATTTAAGCTTGTTTTAAATTTGTGCGGTTCTACTAGATAAATCTGCACTGGCGTTGGTGTAGTAGTCTTAATTCTGGTTGCACCCATGGTGAAGCCTCAAATGAAGTGTTGAAGCGGCTCTACTTAATTAAGGGTATGGTGCAATATCTTTCGCTGGCCTCTAACGAAAATAATCTTTTAGACCACATTACAATTTCATTTATAATTAAAATGCAATGAATGTATATAATAAAGGGGAAGACTTGTAATTAAGGCGGTGGCAACATCCGTTGCCATGTATTGTCATTTAAGTTTACTTATATATTCCAATTTAAAGTCTCCCTTGAGCTCCTGGAAGTTTTCTTTTAATCTAGAGCTCCTATTTTTTCTGGTGGAATCATAGGAAGTTATCGTTTTTTATTTCATTTCTATTTAATTATATATTCTAGCTTATAGTCTCCCTTAAACTCATGAGAGTTTTCTTCTAATTCAGAGCTTTTAGTATTGGACAGTTTCCCTTTTTCATTTCATTTTCATTCTGTTTTCATTCCATTTAATTAGATATTCTAGCTTACGGTCTCCTTTGAGCTTTTACCTGGAAGTTTTTTTTAGTCCAGAGCTTGTATTTTACCCAGCGGAAGTTACCTTTAGTCTTGGGAAGCTACCGTTTTTCATTTTATTTCATTCTAGTTATATATTCTAGTGCATAATCTCCCTTGAGCTCCTGGAAGCTCAGGGGAGCTTCCAGGGAGCTATTTTTTAATCTAGAGCTTTTAGTCTTGAGAAGGTTAAGTTTTTCATTTCTTTTCATTTCATTTCGCTTCATTTTGGTTCCATTTTAGCCATATATTCTAGTGCACAGTGTCCCTTGAGCTCTCAAAAGTTTTCTTTGAGTCAATAGCTTACATTTTCTCCGTGGAAGGTACTTATAGTCTTTGAAAGTTACCGTTTTCATTTCCTTTTATTTAACTTGTATTTCGTTTTAATTATACTGTAGCATACAGTTTCTTTTGAGATCCTGAAAGTTTCCTTTTAATCCAAACACTCCAGTCTTAGGAAGTTACCGTTTTTCATTTCATTTCACATTAATTATATATTCAAGCTTATAGTCTTCTTTCAACTCCTGAATTTTTTTTTTTTATTCTGAGCCCTTTCCTAGCGGAAGTTACTTTGAGTCTTGGGAAGTTACGGTTTTTATGGCAATCCAATTGACCTTTAATATAACCCTGGAACCTATTTTATGTGAGTACCAGGCACCTCGTTTAGTCAAAATTGCTCTTTTTGGTGTCGGTAATTTCCTGGCTTTCCCAGGAGCTTTGCAAACGACTTGTAAAGGAACTATAGCTAATATAGTCCGTCTTATTGAGGTCACAACAAATTGGGGGGCAGTAGTTGTTTTTTTCCTAGTGTTTTTTTCCCTATCCTACATAGGTGTTTCTCTTTAAGTTTGGGTTTAACACATAGGCTACTGTCAGGTTCTGTGAATATTTTTTTTCATATGCCCATTTTTTAGATAAACAAAAAAAAATTGACCTATTCATCCATTAAATCAATAAATAACAGGTTTTTTCAACTTAAAGTAAGGAGCAACATTAAACCATAAAACAAACAAAAGTTATTCTATATATGAGGGGAACTGCCCCTTCCTCAACGTTCGCTGTTTATGCTAAACTCTTAAAGCTTTTTGAAAATACTTCTCATTCAAAATCAAGCCCCATTGTGTTTGATAGTCTTTCCTAAAGAATCAGGACGAAACGTCAAACTTTAGCCTAAAGAGCGAGGGTCGAGGAAGAGGCAGCCCCCCTCATATGCAGAATAACACATTTCAATGTTGTTCCTTATTTTCCGTCGAAAAATCTTTCTTCCCTGCGGATATTTCCCCCGTTGAAAATCCCCCTTCCCCGCAGAAAATTACCCTGAAAAATGTTTGTATAGTTCTGAAAAACAAATACTAATTGTAAACAAAATGGGCAAATTGTGCAACTTACAGACCTTTCCCCATGAACTAATAACGGTCATGTCATCACCAGAAACATAGAATTGGACCTTTCGACTATGCTGAATGAAACGGCTATCTTAAAATTTTTATAGGATTTCAGAGGAAAAAAGGGCGTGGAAGGGGGGGGGGGCTATGTGCCCTCCTATCTTTTCGGTCACTTAAAAAAGGCAATTGACTTACTTTTGAATGAGCTATCTCTTGATTTTTTAGGACCATTGGTTCGATACGATCACCCCTAAATAAAATCCAAGGAAAAAAAAACAGCAACAAATAAACACGCATCCATGATTTCTTCTGCCAAAAAATACAAAATTCCACATTTTTGTAGATAGGAGCTTGAAACCTCTACAACTCTGATATGCTGAATCTGATGGTGAAATTCTCGTTAAGATTGCCTGACTTTTTGGGGATGTTTCCTTCCTTGTTCGAAAATCAGGAAAATTTTCGCATGCTCTTGACTTTTGATGGATAACATTAAATTTAATGAACGTTATATTTTTGGAATCAGTGTAAAAAGCCAATTGTTATCTACTGTTATAAAATGAGAGTCACTCTTTACTTTCAGTTCGTTACCAAGAACTGTTTGATATTGGCATCCTTTTGTTTGTTTCTTGAATTTTCGATACGTAAAGCTGCTGTGAAATGTAATCCATATTGGGATAAAATGTTTTAATAAAATGAAATAATCATATTTTAGTAAAATCAAAAATAACTATCTGGAACTCCTAAACAATATGGCAGTACCCATTACATTTGAAGTTCCACTTGATTTTTTTTTTTTTTTTAATATATATATCATGGAATAATACAAGAAAGAAGGGAAATTTTACTGAATGTAAAAAAATGAAATATTTAGAAATTAAGACGAGCGATTGGGAAATTAGAAATTTAGAGATTTGAATTTAGAAATTTTGAAATTAAGACTCTAAAACGAAGATAAGACAATTCCAAAACCCAATTTGTAAAATTTGTCATTATTACAAGCTTATCTAGACATTATAGACACTTACGTAAGCATTTTAGATAAGTCTGTAGAACTGCTTGACATTCTAGAAACTTATTTTGATCGTATCAGTACTTATTGAGAGCACAAAGTACCTTACTAAATTATTCTCTAATTCCATGCAAAAATGCTTAATATAAAGACGAAATTGCACTAATCTGTTACTAAAATAAAAAAAATTCTTCAGTAAAAATGGGCAGAAGTACGAAAACGCCCTAATAGGGTTTGGCTTCAGTGTTTGTCGAGAAAACTGGCAATTGTGACAATAATAATCTCAATAAAATAATTTTAGAAATAGAAAATTCCAATAGATTTAACAATTTTCATTGTATAGAAGATAAGTTATCAATTAATCTGTAAAAAAATCTTAAGTAAAACCCGTGTTTATTCCTATTTAATGTACGATTAGTAGGTGGACCTGGAGTGTCGAGTCGTTGTTAATTACTTTACTGCAGTTTTATTACTTCCTCATTCCTTACCTTTTCCTCTTAATTGGTTTAAGTGTTCACAATCTTAAGTGCAAATCTTTCGCTTTTCTTTCATTCAACCAATCTTCACTGGACATCAACCAATGTTTACTTGGTATTTAGAATATCCCTCTCTTTGTTTTCACCGACTGTGAATTCGTCGGAGATGGGGTTGAAACTCTCATGCAGAAGGATGATACAGCTTATCTTCAAGAAGGCTGACATTACAGATATCACTCTTTATACCGTAACTTGGAGAACGATAAATCCACTAGGCTCCAGACAATCAGAGGCAACGCTGTAGCGTTGCCTATAGTAAAGGCCATACGGCTCCAATGTTTTATTATTTATTTTTTTTCCCAGAGGCACTTCATACGGAAGGGGTCGTCGTAGAAACTTCAAAGGGAACTCACTCGATTGGAAATCGAGAGTTCTAGTGCCCTTTTTAATAGTCGAAAAGGATTGGAGGGCAACTAGCCCCCCCCCCACGCCCATCATTCCCCCAAACACATCCAATCAAAATTTTGAGATAGCCATTTTGTTCTGCGTAGTGGATTTCCAGATAGAAAATATGTTTTTGAGTAGGACACTCCCCCACAACCCTGAGGGCAATGGTTTTAAGTTATGCCCTGGGGCAAATAAGGTTTTTTATAGAAGGCATTGTCGTAGAAACTTCTAAAAAGGCTCATTCGATTGGAAATTCAAAGGGATAGTGCCCTTTTTAATAGTCGAAAGTGATTGGAGGGCAACTAGCCCCCCACGCCCATCATTCCCCCAAACACATCCAATCAAAATTTTTAGATAGCCATTTTGTTCAGCGTAGTTGATTTACAGATAGAAAATATGTTTTTGAGGAGGACACTCCCCCACAACCCTGAGGGCAATGGTTTTAAGTTATGCCCTGGGATTATATAAGGTTTTTAAAGAAGGCGTTGTCGTAGAAACTTCAATAAAAGCTCATTCGACTTGAAATTCAAAGGGCTAGTCCCTTTTTAATAGTAAAAGCGATTGGAGGGCAACTAACCCCCCTCTTACGCCTACCTTTTCCCCAAACACAGCCAATAATAATTTTGAGACAGCCATTTTATTAAACGCAGTTTTAAGTTCTGGAAATTAGGTCTTTGAGGATGACAACTCCCCCACAGCCCTCAGGGCAAGGGTTGTAAGTTATGCCCTGGGGGCATATAAGGTTTTGCATAGACAACAATGTCGTATAAATTTCAGAGAGGGCTCATTTGATTGGAAATTGAAAGTTCTAGTTCACTTTTTAAGCGTCGAAAGATATTGGAGGGTAACCAGCTTCCCCCCCCCCTAAACCCTATTTTCCCAAATGCATCCAATAAAAATTTTAAGATAGCTATTTTGTTAAAAATAGTTCAAAGATCATATAACAAAAATTCCGGTGTTGACACAATCCACCAGGGCCCGGGAGCAGGCGTTATAAGTTATGCCCAGGGGCATATATGGGTCTTATGGAAGGGATGCTCATATCAACTTCAAAGAGGTATCATTTGATTGGAAATTGAAAGTTCTAGTTCACTTTTTAAGAGTCAAAAGAGATTGGAGGGCACCTAGCCCCCTCCCCCTCCACGCCCTTGTTTCCTCAAACCCATCCGATAAGAACATTGAGATAGCTTTTTTTTTAAAAACAGTTCAAAGACCATATAACGAAAACTCAGGGGTCAACACAGCCCCCCAGGGCCCGAGGGCAGGTGTTGTAAGTTATGCCCTTGGGAAATATATGGTTCTTATTGAAGGGATGCTCGTAAAAAATTCAGAGATGGCTCATTTGATTGTAAATTGAAAGTTCTAGTTAAGTATTTTCGAATCAAGAGATATTGGAGGGCAACTAGCCCCTCCACGCCCCTTTTCCCCAAATGCATCCAATAAAAATTTTGAGATAGGCATTAAGTTAAAAATTTCTCAAAAGTCAGATAACAAAACTCAGGTGGTGTCAAAACCCCCCAGGGCCCAGGGGCAGGCTTTGTAAGTTATGCCCTGGGGCATATATTGTTCGTATGAAAGGGATGCTCGTATAAACTTCAGAGAGGGCTCATTTGATTGGATATTGAAATCCAGCCCTTTTAAGAGTGAAAAGTAATCAGAGGGCAACTGTCCCCCCAAGCCCTTTTCCCCTAATACATCTGATAAAAAATTTGAGGTAGCCATTTTGTTAAAAATAAATCAAAGATCATATAATAAAACTGCTTTACGTATGGCCATTTCGTTAAAAATAGTTCAAAGGTCAGATAAGAAAAACTCCTGTGTCGACACCCCCTCCCTAGGGCGAGGGCAGGCGTTATAAGTATTGCTCTGGCGGCATATATGGTTCTTATGGAAGGTATACTCGTATAAACTTCAGAGAGGGTTCATTTGAATGGAAATTAAAAGTTGTAGTTCATTTTCTCAGAGTGAAAAAGATCGGAGGGCAACCAGCCCCTCCCGCCCTCCACGCCTTTGGGCGTATCGGATGAATAAACCCATCCGATAAAAATTTCAGGTGACCATTTTGTTAAAAATAGCTCAACCATCAGATATTAAAACTCCAGGGTCGACACAACCTCCCATGGCCCAGGAACAGGCGTTGTAAGTTATAGCCTACTCTGGGGATTTATATGGTATTTATAGAAGGGATACTCGTATAAACTTCAGAGAGGGCTCATTTGACTGAAAATCGAAAGTTCTAGTTCACTTTTAAAGAGTAAAAAGAGACCGAAGCTTAGTCTAGTCCCACCACGCCCTTCTTCCCCAAACCCTTCCGATAAAAATTTTGAGATAGCAATTTTGTTAAAAATAGTTCAAACATCAGATAATAAAAACTCCGAGGTTGACACAAACCCATTTTTCACTTTGATATTGTTACTTTTATATCAGTTTTGATACTTTGATGAATATTTGATTTAGTTTTTTAAAGTTTGATTTTGAAAATAAGGAATTTTTAAAAACTTGAAATTTTTTGCAATCAAAAACGAACAATAATTAATTAAAAAAAACTTTCCGAAAAAATAAGTTTTTCAAAGAAAAGTAAAGGCCATTTTAAACCTAAGCTCAGCATATACAAATACCTTTTAAAATTCAAACTCAAAGCCACCAGGAATTACTATTAAAGAATAAATGAAACCCAGAACGAACAGAAATTAAATAAACAATCATAGCAAAAACATACAACAAGTAATGATATAAATGAATAAATAGATCTTAAAGCGAGTAATGCTTAGGTTTAATATGAAAATCAAGCTTAAGACGAAAGAAACATTTTTCTATTGAAGTACAAATGAAACTTAAAACGAAAAGAAATTAAATAAACAATCAATGCAAACAAACATACAATAGATATTAATGTAAATAAATCTGAAAACGAGTGAAACTTAAATTGAATATGCAAATTAAGCTTGAAACAAACAAAAAATCACCACAAATAAGAGTTTGGGTATGACCTCCTTCTCTCACTGTAAAAGTCTAAAACCCACTGCGTCATTGGCGCTTTACTAAAAACTATATGCGTCTTGAACAGTCTTGGAAAGTATTAACAACCTTAAATTGAATATTTGATCTATAATGATATTAATTGTTGAAAGATCCATCACTTCAAGAATTTATTTCGCTGTAATTGTATTTTATTTTCAATGCTGTAAGAACTGGAAAAGAAAGTATTTGTAATATAATCCGTTTTCAGTTAAGCGCCAATGACGCAGTAGGATTTTGGTTTTTATTTACAGTTAGGAAAGGAGGCAGTGTCCAATCACTTGTTTGTAGGGAAACTATATTCGTCTTTAACAACTTTAAAAAGAGCTAATAAATAAAACTGAATATTTGATGCATAATGATATTAATTGCTGAAAACTCATCAGTTCAAAATGTTACTATAATTTTAATGTTTATTTTCAGAGATAAGTACAAAAGAAAATATTTGTCACAAAATTGGTTTTCAGTAAAGCGCCAATGGCGCAGTAGGTTTTAGACTTTTACAGTGAGAGAAGGTCATACCCAAACTCTTGTTTGTGGTGATTTTTGTTTGTTTCAAGCTTAATTTGCATACTAAATTTAAGTTTCACTCGTTTTAAGATTTAATTATTAATTTACATTGATATCTATTGTATGTTTGTTTGCATTGATTGTTTATTTAATTTCTGTTCGTTTTAAGTTTCATTTGTACTTCAATAGGAAAATATTTTTTACGTCTTAAGCTTGATTTTCATATTCAATCTAAGCATTACTCGTTTTAAGATTTATTTATTCATTTATATCATTACTTGTTGTATGTTTTTGCTATGATTGTTTATTTAATTTCTGTTCGTTTTGGGTTTCATTTATTCTTTAATAGTAATTTCTGATCGTTTTGAGTTTGAATTTTAAAAGGTATTTGTATCTGTTGAGCTTAAGTTTAAAATGGCCTTTACTTTTCTTTGAAAAACTTGTTTTTTCGGGAAGTTTTTTGTTAATTAATAGCTTAAAGAGATTGGATGCAACGTATAGCTCGAAAAAAACCAGCAAATATTAAAAGTCTATCAAAGGGGCGGTGAATGGGGCCATGTCTGAAAATCATGCGGTCATCTTGAGCTATTTTGAGCACTTTATTGGAACTATTATTGAGCTTTTACGCTTGTCTTTAGTATGATATTATAACAATTGAGTAACTCTACTGTGTCCATGGGGGAGACGAATCAGTTGATTCAGGGGCGTCTATTTCCCAAACTATTTGGTACTTTTAATCTTCTAAATCTAGCATTTAAAATATAAATCTATGGGTAGCATTTGTATTTTCTAGTGGAAACAATGTTCTGAGCTGGGTCCGAGGCACCAAGTCAAAAACAAAATTTGGGAATTTTAAGCCTGAAAACACTTCTTAAAGAGTTTCAGATAACTTTACGGAAAAAAGCGTCAGATATCCCAGGTAGCCAAGTTAGTGATTCCCAGGGCAGTATTTGTTATTTTTAGTTCACTATTGCAATAATATACAAGAAACAATCTGTACAAACACAAACTTACAAAAAGACTCCGTTTTTAGGGTTGCAACGAGAGAAACAACAATTTTCAATACCAAATAATTATTAATTAAAAATAGAAGTGCAAAATCCTGTGGGTATTTGCAATTTGTGAAAACGTTTCCGAAAGAGGGAAAAAATCTTACTCTAAGCAGAGCTCATACTTGCTCTGGTGACATCTAAAGAAGAAAAGAAAACAAGTTTGAAACACTGTTAATCGAATGAATATCTCCCAAACAATCGGTTTTGTGCTTTGGCATGCAATCCGAGATATTGCACGCAATTAGATTCGAAAGCAAATAAAATTTGGCAGTCAATTTCAAACAATGTAGGAAATAAAAAAGATCCTAGAGAGAATGGGGAGTGTAAAAAAAACTGAATCAAGCTATTAAAGAAATTCAATATTTGAAAACATGCTTGAGCTTTTTTCCCGTAACAGTTTGAAGAATCGTTGGGTTAATGAAATTGTTTCCGGGCTAAATTTTTTTTTTTATTTCTCTATCGATATTTTTCAAGTAACCGCGAGCAATGGAACTATAGAATGCCGTTAATCTGTCATTTGAATTTCTTGACTCAAACGTTTAAATTTTATTTTTGGAAACACGCTAGGGCCTCTAGGCCATGTTTAACTTTTCACAAAGAAAATGTTAGCTATTTTTCTTGAAGTAAAACGTTGTCTGGTACATTTTTTTTTTAAGTTGTTCAATATCCAAAGACCTTAAGATATTTTCAGTAACCATGTTTCAGATTAGCTATTTTACGTTCTCATTAATACCGTCTGCTTTTCGTTTGGTCTTAACCAGCTGGTCGATAATGACGGCTTACAGTTTTAGATTATGTCAGTCAGTCGGGTACCCTAAACAATCCGTTAGCAGTTCCTCTGGAAAACATCTAGCAAATCCTCCTTTATTTTTTGGAGCACCCACGCTTCGAAACCATACTTGACTCTCTGGTGTAAAGAGGAAGGGTGTAAAAAGGGGGGCTTTGAATAGATTGGGATTGAGGTGGACCGTGGGTAGCTGTGTTGACCTAAGGTTGCTTGGTGCTGCAGTGAGTTGTTGTTAGTAGTAG